>PISX010000111.1:26683-261942 GCA_004024625.1 Mellivora capensis | reverse complement strand
ATTGTTGTGGTTCTTATAGGAAGGTTGCAAGAGGAAGAAAGTTGCTTTCAAATGAGCGGTGAGGTTGTCTCTCCCGCACGGCGTGGGAGACAGGCTGGACCGACAGAACCATTCCCGATTCCTTCAAATGATATCAATACTGAACCTCACTGAGTCTAAGATATCACTGATCCTAAGATGTACTGTCATGTGCCACTGAGAAGGAAAACTATAAGCCATCCCAAGACCTCCATCCATTAAAAGACTCATCCATTTGAGAGATGTTAAAATGTGGTAAGATGAACTGTTTAGAATCAAGAAAACATCATAAATAAAAATGTGCATGTGGGCAAAGCAAAGGCAGTGCATTTTTTTAAAAGATTTTATTTATTTATTTGACAGACAGAGATCACAAGTACGCAGAGAGGCAGGCAGAGAGAGGAGTGGGGGGGAAGCAGGCTCCCTGCCGAGCAGAGAGCCCGATGTGGGGCTCGATCCCAGGACCTCGATCCCAGGACCTCGGGATCATGACCCGAGGTGAAGGCAGAGGCTTTAACCCACTGAGCCACCCAGGTGCCCCAAGGCAGTGCATTTTTAAAGGAGCAAGAAGGTATGAGGCGAGAGGGAAGAGGTGGCCAGCAGTTGAGGTTGGTTTTAACAACAGCACAGTTCAGTTACACTTCAGTTACGTGGCAATGTCATCTGGAATATAAATTAAGCTGCAGAAGGCCACTGAGTAGCAGAAACAGAAGCATAAGATTGAGAAGTTCATGTTTCTGCATTTTACTTCCATCAGAATCCCTCAACCCTTCATTCGCAGCCTAATTACCCTGACATGTTACAAACATATTTGATGTTTTACGATTCCAGACCAATGAAGATTAGAAGTGGTCGATTTAAAAAATTCTAAGTATGGAAAAAGGGGATGGAAGGGAGAAAAACCAAATGCAGAATCCTGTTGGCCAGACACCAAGTCAGAGTGAAATAGCAAAGAGGTAAAACGAAGTGATAAAAGGCTGATCCCCTTTGCCCAGGAAGTGCCCTTATGCAGTGCATCTCCAATCCCAGCTCCACCTTCGGTGCGACCCCAGGCCCTATGCACAGACTCCTGACACCCCATATTTCCCACCTAGGATCAGAAGCTCCCATTTCTGGGTCCAGCTCCTTGGAGGCAGGGGCTTGTCCTCCAAGACTGTCCCCCCAGGATCTCCCACAGTACTGAGCACACCAAAAATCCAAAGCTATTCTAAAATTAAAATTTTATTAAAAAAAAAAACATGTAAGATCCCCTCATACAATACTGGAAGAAAGAAAGAAAGAGAGGGAGGGAGGAAGGAGAAAAGAAGAAAGGGAAGGAGGGAGGGAGGACAGATAACAGAGAGAAAGGGAGAAAGAAAAATTCCCTATGATTCTGAAGGAGGGAAAGAAGGAATGGAAGAAGGAAGGAAGGAAGAGAGAAAGAGAAAAGGAGAAAGAAAAAGAACAATTCTCCATTATTCCGAGGAACTGCCTGAGTGGCAAACATGGTTCTAAGACAACAAAGAACAGTGTAAAGAACAGGTATTTAAATCAGGCAGGCCTGTGTTCAGATCACTTACTGGATGTGTGGCACTGGGCCAGTTACTTCACCTGTGTGCCTCAGTCTCTCCATCAGTACAATGGAGGGTTGTAACAGGAGGGCAGAACCACACTGGGTGCTCCTGGGCAGTGTGCATTTCCCTCTGGACACAGGCGAAGCCCGCATGCCAGCCTCCCTCACCATCAGGTAGGCTCACATGAGGGGTGCTGGCGTGTGGACTGGGGTAGAGGTGACATTGGCCAGCCTCCCGTGGAGGATCCAGTGGAGGCTGGTGGGGCAGCACAGCCATGAGGGGAAAGGAGCCCAGTGCTGAGCAGCACTGAAGGAGAGAAACAGACCTTAGTGTTTAAGGTCCTGAAATCTGGGGCTGTTGGTCACAGCGCCTGGCTCACCCTAACACTGAGGTTTAGATGAGATGTGTGTATCTAGAATACTCAGGCTGCCTAACATGCTTCGTGAATGCCTCAGACAGAGAAGTCATTCAAATGAGCAATATGTTTTTTAATGGACTTAGTTTTCAAAGCAGTTTCATCTCTAGTGTCTTATTCCTACAACACACCAGGGAGGTGGACAGATTATTTTCAGACAAGCCAACTCATCTGCAAGAGACTGAGTAACTCAGCAGGGTCCTAGGGGCTGGTGGCAGGATGGAGATGGGCCCCCTCAGGCCTCCTGGCCTCCAGGCTCACGTGCTCCCTACTCTCCAGGGGCCTCTGGGGCAGACTGATGTCTGGTCAGGCCAGAGTGGCTGCCAGGTCTGAGGCACAAGAAGAGGAGGAGAGTTAACCGACATCCTCCTGGGGTCCCCAAAACTCCTCCTTGCAGCCAGGGGTGGGGGGGCTACTGTCCCTCACCAGTCCCTGCTGCTCCCCTCCTGCCCAAGTTTGACTGAGCAGCATGGAGCTGGTAACCCATGACCACGACCAAGCCCCTCAAGTTCAAGGACTGCCTCCTCTACGCCCAAGGCCAGAGGCCCAGAGCTACAGACGCATTCCCCACCCTGCAGTGACCCCCCCACACACACACCCACAAGCCCAGGGCAGGCTGGTGCCACAGAGACAGGCGATGACAAAGCCTCACACGCTAATTTCATGCTTCTCCCTTTGGCTGAGCACCTTCCCTCCCGTTAATTATTCAATTCTCACACTTGGAAACCTGTTCTATAGGCCAGGTGAGGAAACCACAGCTCGGA
Source organism: Mellivora capensis (assembly GCA_004024625.1). Lineage (NCBI taxonomy): Eukaryota > Metazoa > Chordata > Mammalia > Carnivora > Mustelidae > Mellivora > Mellivora capensis. The sequence goes on along the minus strand of PISX010000111.1, from coordinate 259,192 downwards.
GCCACCTCCAAGGTGTCGGGCAGAGCCGGAACGAGGGCTCGTGACCTCTGACTCAGATTTATTCATCCTCCCTCATTCATTCACATTTAATGCACAAGTGGGATATGTCAGACCCCCTCCTGAGGGCTTTGTACCTCCTGACTTATCTAATCTCCTCAACACCCCCAGGAGGCGGGGAGGGGGGCTCGTCTATCCCCCACTTCACAGATACGGAAACTGAGGCCCCGACAACGTACCTGACTTGCCCAAAGTCCCTCAGCAGCAGTGGGCTCGGAAGCCAAGCAGTCTGGTTCCCAAATCCCCAGTCTTGACCACCGCCTTCATCCGTCTCTAAATGTCAGCACACCGGTGCACACCGTCCCACCCCCTTAGGCATCTATATATTGTAGAGATCTTTCCGTGACAGTGCGCGGGGAGCAGCCCTCTGCTTCCTAACAGAAATTTTGAATGAATGTATTGTAAACTGTATCCTACAAGTGGACTTTGAGGCTATTTTCCGTCTTTTTTTTTCTTCTGAAAAAGTATACATAACTGCACATTTACCATTTTAATCATTTTTAAGTGGCAGTTCAGTGGCACTAAGTACATTCACTTTCTTGTACCGCCAGCCATTATTCATCTCCAGAACCTTTCCAGACCCCCCACCTGAAACTCAGTACCCAGGAAGTCCTACACCTTATTCCTCTCTCCCCCAACTCCTGGCACCCACCTCCCCGCTCTCTGTCTCCGTGAATCTGACCGCTCTAGCTCTTTCATGAAAGTGGAATCATACAGCATCTGTCCCTTTTGTGGCTGACCCATCTTTTACTTTTATGTGTCCCATCTTTTTACTTTTACTTGTGACCATGCTCCCATGAATTTCTTGGAACTTATCATTATCCTGGCATCAGCATGTAAAGGAAAAGGATAAATGGATGCAGATATCCCTGGCAGGATACAGAAGAAATGAAAGTCTGTAGATTGTTCACATGCTCCCCATTCAAAATAACTGTTGGAAAATTAAGAGTCATCACTGGAAAACTAGAAATGGGGGCTGCAACTTCTAAGCTCTTTGTTCACCTCTATGGCACAGATTGTCAAGTGTCCGACAAAATCTGTGTCTCCTCCTCCAAAAATAATAGAATGGTGGTGGGCAGTGGCATCCCCTGCAGTTAGGCTCAGCCACGTGACTGAGGCCCCCAGTGGCATCCGAGGACACGTGAGATGGGCCTCTCCCTGCCCAGCACCCACCACCCCTGTAACCATGCTTTTTGTTCCCTTCCCATGAACTGGAGCAAGTACGTGGCCACAGCCCAGGCTGGGCCATGCAGAAAAGACAGCCCAAGGAGATGAGCGAGAAACAGGATGGAAGTAGGCTGGGTCCCTGGGTGATCCTGTGGAGCTGGGCCCTCTGCCTACCTGGAACTTGAACTGTTTGAAGGGAGAGGAAGAAACTTCTACCTCACTTGAGCTGGTACATTTTGAGATCTTTTCATGACAGCATTTAGTCTAACCCCAACTAAGGCAACCCCATTTGGGATTATAGGAAACCGCCTCCCAGGATTCTCAGGGAGGCCTTTCCAGAGACAGAAGGAGGAATGAAAGCTAACATAGCATTTGAGGCTCTTCTCCTGACATCCAGCAATGCTCCCACCTCAGGAGGCCAGTGAGATGGGAGGGACATCTTTATTTTAACCTAAAATTCCCAGTCATGACCTGATCTTGGCGGCAACAGTCCGAATCATGGATTTGGGGTTTGGTTCAGCCACTAATGTGCACAGTCTCCTGTGCAAGCCACTGCACACCTTAGACTTAGATTTTTTTTTTTTTTTTAATTAAGCAGGCAGGAGAGAGGGCAGGAAGGGCCCCTTCCTGTATGACGAGGCTAGACCTAGCCTATAGAGAAAGCAAGACAAGGACTTGGGTCTGACGCCTTGGGTCCAGGCTTTTTCTGGGGACCCACTGGACCCATGAGTCGGATGCTGGAGGCGGGAATGGCAGCCGAAGCACAAGCCGAGAGCTGGTTGCTAGCTTGACGTTTCACGAGCCAGGCCTGCACACAGGTTACAGGCAAGGATCAGCCTGGGAGGTCAAGAATTTGATGGGAGCACAAACAGGGGCAGTGGACAGTCCAGCCACACTGAGAAGCTAGGACAGGGAGTCCTTCTCTCCAGCCTGGAAAACAGCTGCACTTTAACTTGCAAATTCCTCCACATGGCCTGTTTCCTCCAGGCTCAGCCCATGGCCCTCTGCGCCTCTGGTGGAACGTAAAAATGCATGGCCCCCATCCTTTGGGCCTTACTTGCTGCAGCAACAAACCGGTGTGGAGGTGAGACCTTGGACCTTGCTTGGTTTCTCGGCTTGGGCAATGAGGACAGAGTGGGGGCAGGGGAAGTAGTCTGGGTGAGGGGTTGCTGGAACAATGCAGAAGTTGGCTGCTTTCAGAAGCAGCCAGTGTCTCAGCAGAGCTGCCCTCTGAATCTATTCAAACCCCGAACCCTGGCACAGGGGTCAGGGGAGGGCCCGAGGGTGGGCCCCAAACATGCCACAGAAGGAAAAACCCTGCCTCCTTGGGGCAGAGCAGGGCATACCCCCAGCGCCCAGACCCCAGATGGAGGAGAAACCGCCCCCAGTCTGGCTCACTCCCCTTCCCCTCTGCCTCCTTCCAAGCTGCTTCTCCGAACCTCTAAAGGCAGCAGAGACAGAGCCTATTTAAAACAACCTCCAGAAGGTAATTAAACAGAGCCTGAAGGGGATCCTTCTGTAAAGCAAAGGATGCCTCCCTAAAACAAACAACAAAAAAAAAACTTCCTAATTTATCATTTGGGCCAATCCCATTACTCCTTACCATTAATTTTGTTGCCATGGTGACTCCCAGGTAATTCGTACATATGCAAGTCTATGTGGGGTGAAGGTACCACCTCCCAATCCTACAGATTCCTGAAAGGAGAGAGAACATTTCCCCCTAGATCAGCAGCAGTCACTTCTGTACACATGCAGCTTCTTTAAGAGGACAGACCTTGGAGTCAAAGCCTGGTTTGAATTCCAGATCCCCCACTTGCTGGCCGTGTGATCTAGGGCAATTTACTTAATCCTTTGTACCTTCACTTCCTCATTGGTAATAAGAATACTTACTTGCAAGGTTCTCCTGAAGATGAAAGAAAATGCATTTATTCAACAGAAATATTTACTAAGCACCTATCATGTGTTGGGCTCTACTCTAGGCACTAAGAACACATCAACAGACAAAAAAGACCAAAAATCTCTGCTTTCCTGGAGCTTATATTCTAGTGGCAACAGACAATAAACTAAAAAAAAAAAAAAAAAAAAGAAATAATAAGCAAATTGTATTGGAAGGGTGGGTGCTTCAGAAAACATGGGAAAGTGCATCAGGGCAAGGATAGAGGGGGTGTGTGTGGTGGCAGGAGGGAGGAGGGTACAGCAGCACGGAAGGTGGTCTGGGGAGTTTTCATTCAGGTAACACTGTAGGAAATACTTGAAGGAGGGAGTGAGTCATCCAGATATCTAGTGGGAGACTGTTCTGGCAGCCAGAACAACCTGTGCAAAGGCCCTGAGGCAGAAGTGGGTATGCCCAGCATGTTTGAGGGATAGCAAAGAAGGCCAGAACGACTGGCGTGGATTGAAGAAGAGAAGAGTGGTAGGAGAGAAGATCACAGAGGGATGGGGGCTTTGCCGGCCCTTCTAAGGATTGTGGCTTTTACTGTGAGTGGAAAGCAGGAATGCTATGCAGTTTCTGGAGCAGTGGTTCTTACAGAAGGGTGATTTTGCACTCAGGGGGCCCTTGGTGATGTATGGTTGTCATGAGGTGGGAGGGGGTGGATCCTGGCATCTAGTTGGTAAAAACCATGGCCGCTGCTAACCATCCTACAACCAAGAATTTTCTGGCCCCGGATGCCAATAACACCAAGGCTGAGAAACCCTAGAACCAAGGGGCAAATACGATAATATATGTATTCACAGATGACTCTGGGTACTGTACTGGAAAGGCACAGAGGGCCCCAGGTAGAACAGGGAGACCCCTGAGGAGGCCACCGCAGTACCCCAGCCCAGAGATGCAGCCACAGGTGTTGCCTCCCGTGCAGCACCCAGCACATCCTACAAATGCTTCAGCCACAACTGCTCCCTGGCCTGGCCTATGCTAATGCTAAGGGCCAGGCTGTGGCTAGCCCAGAGGGGTGGGCTCCTGACCGGGATCCCAGAGGCTGGAAGCAAGAGGTCAGGGTAAGGAAGGGGAGGTGTGAGCCAAGCCTTCCTTTCAGCCAGCTTCCGCCAAACCTGCTGACACCCAGAGAAGATTCGGGGTGCAAGTATTTTTGACTCCCTGGGATTTTCTCTGCTATTTTCAGCAGAGCCCAAATGAGGCTGACCCCATTTCTGCTCTGCTGGAGGCAGAGACTTGCAGGATCTCTGACACCAGCTGGCCTTTCTCCTTGGCAGGTTGCTGGCAGAATCCTCCCTTCGTGGGGCCCCTCGGGTGACCAATAGGTTACGCTGGGTGCAGAGCAGACAATAAGGCAAGCCGGTCCCCGGCTCCTGGGGAATGTGGAATGATGGGCAAGAGCCGCACTCAGAAGTCTACAGGAGCTCCAGAGACCTGTTCAGCTCACTCCTGCCCACTCCAGTAGCTTCCAAGCTGATTTCCATAATGGCACTTACCCTCCCCCAACCACCTGGCCCTCGGAACGACATTACCCCAGGATGCGTTCAGGCTACTCCCTTGCCCAAGAGCTTCCCGAAGCTTCCCCTTGTCCCACACAGCACATTGAGTCTCAACACTTTTGCGGTCTGTAACTTCCCAACTGCCTCTCCATCTTCCTCTCTCTGGTCTCATCTGGCCTTCCCGCTCCTCTCCCTCCCCCGACCCCACCTCTCTCTCTGCTCCACTTCACTTCTCCCTCTGGTCCCATTCACTGAAGAGGGTCTCTGTCTACACGCTACACCAACCACTTGTCCCCCCTCCCCCCCGCCCCGCTGCATTCTCCAGATTCCCTCCCTGCCGGACTCCTACCTGCCTGGACTCCTACCTGCCTGGACTCCTACCTGCCTCGGCATGAACGTCCCACGGCCTAGCCTCCAGCCCGTCCCCTCGTGCCCGCCTCTGTGTGGCCACCTCACCGGTGCTGGGAGCCGGCTGCGGGAGGGCAGCCACGGGCTGTGCTCATCTCCCCCCTCGGGCCCACCACCTGGAGCCCCTATTACATACAGGGTGCTAGGCAGGCGCCCGGGTCCCGCACTACTGTGTGTGAACCACATGGATATAACTGGGCTCCAGACCTTCCAAATGCCAAGCTCATCTGCCCCCCCGCGTTTGCACATACTGGGCCACTCCACAGAGGACCCCTTCCCTTCCAAATCCACTTTCAAGTACCAGCTGAAAGATGGGCATTGGATCTACCTGGCTATGGGACCTAAGGTAAGAAAGGCAGGCTCCCGGAGACTCAGTGTTCTTGCCTGTAAAGTGGGGTTAATACAGGCACCTGCCAAAGAGGGTTCCTGTGAATATTAACTGAAATACGTGTGAAGCGCTCATACTTAGTGCAATGCCTAGCACTTGGTCAGCACCAAGGGAGTGGCGGCTTGTCACCGTGACGGGGTCTTTGACCTCTCACCCCACCCATGTCCACGCACACCAAACCATCGCAGCAACACCCCGGCATGGGAAGGGCCTGCAGCACAGTCAACATCCAGAACTCCAGTCCAGCTGCCTGGGCTCTCATCTATGGTTTAACTGGGCAGCTGATAGCTACAGTCTTTACTGGGGCCCCTAGCACACCCAATTTCTACTTGTCAAGCCCAAAGGGTAAATTATACCCATTTTTATTTTACCCTAAGGGCGAATTTCTCACTGGTATCGCAATCTTTTAACAAGGTAACGGTCTCTGGAGGAGATACCAGCCGTCTGCTCACGGAAGACCAAACAAAGGCCATCAGGTGTGAACAGAGTAGCGATCCACTTGTAGAGGCCCGCCGGTGAGATGGCCTAACTGGAGGCCGGGTTGGATAACAAACCAGTAGGCAGGTGACCCAGTGTGGCCCGTGACCTGGGGACAGGCCCGCCGGCACCAGGAGGCAGCCACAGGCTTCTGACCCACACACCTGCAAAAGGACTTCAGAGCGGCCACAGAGCCCAGGGCAGATGAGGCAGCTGTCCAGGCTGAGAGCAAGAGCCCCCCTGGGCCTGGACGTGACTCATGACCTGGGCCTGCCTGGACCAGGAACAGGGGACCGTCCTTAACTCCAGACTGCTGGGGCTTCCCCAAACCCTGGGCCTCTGTGTCATCACCCAGCTACTCAGTTCCTGTCTGTGGAGGCCAGAGGGGGTGCAGCCTTGTAGAGGAGGCCCAGGGAGGGAAGCCTTGTGACCCCTGAGTCCACAGAGTCCGATCCCTGGTGCTCTGCAGAGCCAGGGGCACCAGCAAGGGCGGGAGAGGGAGGATGTGATTAGTCAGGGGGCCGAGCAGCAGCTCACACCTAGAGCACTAGGCTACCCAGTCGCCAGATGGACACTGCAGGCGTTACCCACAGGAGCCAGAACTGGGAAGCACCGACTAGTGCTAAGATCCCCGCCCCCCACCCCCACCTTCCCTCTTCTGGGCTCTCTGGAGGCACATGGGGGCTTTCAGGACAGAAAACAGAAGAGGCCCAGGAAACGGGACAGGCAACTTTAAGCTACTGAAGGCAGCAAAGAGGAGAAACATGGCTTCATTTCCCAAACTCTGGAGGCTGGAGGGAGTCCCAAGAGGCCAACCTCAGCCAGAGGGAGCTTGGTCGGGAAGAGCCGGGGGGCTGAACTCACCCCGACAGGTCCAAGAGGAACTGCAGAGGTCTGAGCACTACTTCGGCCTAGAGAGGGGCACCTCAGCTCAAGCCACCCAGGCGCCTCAGTGCCCACGCCACAGCCCACAAGGAAGTACTGTGCTTAGGGATGATCTGGTCACAGCCTGTCCTTCCTAAAGGCAGCACAGATGCCTGAAGACAGACCCTGCCTAGCCAGCACTGCCCCATCTCCCATCAACCCCCAGTGGCCTGCACAAGGACGTCTGGCCAAGGTGCTCCATCAGCTCACACCTTTGCCCTCCTTTCAAGTGGCCAGGCCTCAACCCAGCACTTTCTCCTCGACCTCCCCTGGAAGGGCTTGCTGTCTCTGCTCGTGATGTGTCTCCTCACCCGGGCAGCTCCTACCCCAGCACTTCTCCTGGCCAGCCCCTTCTCATCCCTCAAGTCTCACACAAGAATCTCCTACAGAGATTCTTGTCTGGGCAGGCTACGTCTTCCTCTGCTCTCCCGCAGTATCATGGCTTTTCACAATCACTGCCTAGATTCTGGGGATCCATGAAGCAAGAACCTCATCTGCTTTCTTGCGAGAACCTCATCTGCTTTCTTCCTTGTTCTCTCCCCAGGCTCCAGCACCAAAACTGGCCTGCAGGTGCTCCATAAATACATAAATACATAATGAATTGGGAAATACATAAATAAATACGTAAATGAATTGGGTTGGGGAGAGCTGATGGCTAAGCCACCTACCCCAGAAACATTGAGCCAGGCACCGGTGTGTTGCGTTGGCAGCCCAGAGCCCCAGCATGGGCTTTGCACCTAAAGGTACTAGAAGGCAAGGGCAGTGCCTCGTAGAGTTACCAAAAGGAGACAACAGCAGAGGACGGACAGCAACATGTTTCTGAATGGAAAATCAGTAGAGTGTTAGTAACTGATCCAGTAGAGAGGAAGGAGCCATCCCCTAAACGCCCACAGAGTCCATCCTGAAGGAGCCAGTCTATTGGCCTCAAAACACCAGCAAAGCTCAGGACTTGGAGTGACCAGGCACCATAGGAAAGAAGGGCTAATTGTAAGGCTAAACACAGGGGATTGGTTAAAAGTCTGTCCTCAAAGCAATAAGATCCCAAGGCCTTCACCATGGGTGAAGGTGACTCTTAACTACCTTCACCTGTGTTCCTCAGATGCTAGAGGCTTATCAGCGCCCTGGAGAAACTGAACCAAAGTGATCCCAGACTTGGGAACACCAGCACAGTGGAGGACGGGAGTGAGATTCAAAGCAGGGCAATTACTGAAAGTCTGCAAAGCAAATATTGGGACTCCAGCCTCCCCCACTCCTTGGCTTCCGGAATGCAGAGAGATGAGATGGCTACTGTATTCACAAAACAGGAAAAGAATTCTATCAAGAAGAATTTTAAAAATAAACAATCTAAGAGCTCTTGGAAATTAAAATTATACTAGCTGAAGTTAAAATTTCAACCAATATGTTGAAAATAAACTCAAGGAAATTTCCTGCAAAACCACACAGAAGGACAAAGTGATGGAAGAGAAGAGAAAAAGATATAAGATAATTTAAGTGTCAACCTAAAATGTTGACTATTTGACTAATAGGAGTTCCAGAATAAGAAGAAATTATCAAAGAAACAGTATAAGAAAATTTGCTAGAACTGAGAGAGTAGGAGTCTTCAGATTGAAAAGGGTCACCAGGAGCCCAAAACAGTGAATTTTAAAAGAGATGCCATTGTGGAATTTCAGAAATAAATTTAATAGAAAGCATACTAAACATTTCCAAAAAGGGAAAATGGGTTACTTGAAAAGAATCAGAAATTAAATGCATCAGGTTTCCAAAAGCTATTCTGACAGTGAGAAGACAATAGAGCAATGTCTTCAAAATTCTGAAAGAAAATATCTGTCAACCTAGAATTTTCTTCCCAGCCAAATTGTCAATTAAGACTGAGTGTAGAGGTGCCTGGGTGGCTCAGTCAGTTGGGGTCTGGTTCTTGATTTCTGCTCAGTCATGGGATCAAGCCCTGCATTAGGCTCTGTGCTGGGCATGGAACCTACTTAAGATTCTCTCTCCCTCCCTGACTCTCTCTCTCTCAAGAAAAAGAAAAAGAAAAAAAAAGTCTGAGAGCAGAAATACAACTTTCAGGGGCGCCTGTGTGGCTCAGTGGGTTAAGCCTCTGCCTTCGGCTCAGGTCATGATCTCGAGGTCCTGGGATCGAGCCCCACATTGGGCTCTCTGCTCAGTGGAGAGCCTACTTCCCCTTCTCTCTGCCTGCTGCTCGGCCTACTTGTGATTTCTCTCTATGTCAAATAAGTAAATAAAATCTTTAAAGAAAAAAAAAAGAAAGAAATACAACTTTCAGACATAAAAGGACTCACAATTTTCTTCCCATTTATTCTTTTTATAGGAAGCCACTGAAAGAGCTTTCCACCACCCATTTTCCACCAAAATGAAAGTGTGCACCAACAGAAAGCCCTGGAGCTGGAGGAGATGGACACCAGAAAGGAAAATTTCAGGGGGGGAAACAGAACTGAAGGACAGGAGTCTTCAGATTGAAAGAAGGTACTAAAAATATCAAAAGGCTGCTAGAGGATGTAGAAAGAAGTAGAGACGGTATAAAGAAACCATGCCAATGTGAAAAACTAAGGCAATCGTTACCTCCAGGTAAAACATAAAGTTGAACAAGAGAGAAAACAACAACAAAAAACAGTAAATGCTATTTATATCATGGTAATAATGTGAATAGTGAATATCCATAAACCCCCAAATCCATAACTATTTTAGGAGAGTGATGAGGATGAGGGAGAGACATGCTTTTGTTTTTTTGTTGTTTTCTTTTGTTTCATTTAGATTTTACTTATTTATTTGAGAGAGAGAGACACAGCGAGAGAGTGAAGAGAAGCAGGGGGAGTGGGAGAGGGAGAAGCAGGCTTCCCGCCAAGCAGGGAGCCCGATGAAGGGCTCAATCCCGGGATGTTGGGATCATGAGCTGAGCCGAAGGCAGACACTTAACTACTAAGCCACCCAGGCACCCCGAGATGTGTGTTTTTTAATGGGGGTAAATAACAAGATAGCTGAATCAAGGTGAATACAAAATGACTAACTGAAAAATAGGACTATAGATAAGCATAGTAGTTTGACATAGATTTCTATCTGTCTTTTTTTTTTTTTCTTTAAAGATTTTTTATTTATTTATTTGACAGAGATCACAGTAGACAGAGAGGCAGGCAGAGAGAGAGAGAGAGAGAGGGAAGCAGGCTCCCCGCCGAGCAGAGAGCCCGATGTGGGACTCGATCCCAGGACCCTGGGATCATGACACGAGCCGAAGGCAGCGGCTTAACCCACTGAGCCACCCAGGCGCCCTAGATTTCTATCTGAAGAAATAACTAAAAGTATTTGTCTCTGGAGAACAGGAATGGGAATTAAGGAAAGATGGGGGCAGCATACTATTTTTCCTTCAGGTATTTTAGAACTATTGGACTTTTTGAACTATGCATACATATTACTTTGGTTTGGGGTTTTGTTTTTTTTAAATTTTGTTTATTTATTTGAGAGACAGAGAGTGAGCAAGCAAGAGAGCACAAGCAAGGGGAACATCAGAGCGAGAGGGAGAAGCAGGCTCCCGGTTGAACAGGAGCAAACTAGGTGCTCAATCCTAGGACCCTGGGATCATGACCTGACCCAAAGGCAGATGCTTAATCAACTGGGCCACCCAGGCACCCCTGTGTACATATTACTTTGGGGAAAAAAAGTCTGCAATTAATTTTTTTTAAAAGATCTTGAAGTAAAGTTTACAAACAGAAAGAAAAACTTTGGCATATTAACCATCAGTCTCTATAATCATTGAAGAATCCCTACAATGTATCCCTCTACCTTTCCTCCAAACTGAACACAACCAGTAACCGTTCACTTAGCTCTAGTTCAAGTTCCTACATGATATACATTTTAAAAAAATTAATTTAGTGTTCTAGCCTAATCTCCATTATTCTCCCATGTCTTTCCTATTCTCAACCTGAACTTTTGTGTAGTAGTATACTAGTAAATGTTTAAAAATCAGTTCTTTGGGGAAGAAGGTCCTGATTTGTAGCATTTGCCAATTTCCATAGTATAAATACTCCCACATGGCTGATTTCAAGCTACTACTGTGACATCACTAAATGTGGAACTGGGAAGAGATACACACTCAGCTCCAGGAAGCTACTGCCTTTGGGCCTGTCTTGCCTTATCAGCCTCCATGCTTCCCACGAGACCTAGGGTATGGGAAAGACCTGAGTGTCTCCTCCAAAAAGCCAGAAATCTACATGGTTATGTGGTAGTAGTAGAAGTGGATAATGAAGGAAAGAGAGTGGTTCTGGCTGCAGGAAAGGGAATGTGACTTTGCTGCCTTCCTTCTCCACTTCCAGCAGAATCACCTGCTCATTGGTGACGCCTGGGCGCAGGGTCCCATGCTTGTAGTCCTCCAGCAGCTGCACAGCCTCTCTGAGACGTCTCTGCAGGGGAAAGGAAAAAGACATTGAGGTGCACAGATCCAAGGCTCCTACAACTCTTTTTCTTGCAAACAATAAAGAAGGATACAACTTAAGTGTCCTTCCATAGGAAAATGGCTAAATGACAGTGGTCTGATAATACTATGGAACATTACTGGGCAGTTTAAAAAGTGAAGATCTGTATGTGATTCCATCTCTAACATATTTTTTGAACAAGAAAGTAAATTGCAGAGCCGTATGATGCCATTCATTATACCAAACAAACAAAGCCCACACACACATAGAAACCAATATTTTCTATGAGAATATTTATGTGTGCAAATGCATCAACAAAGCTCTGGAAGGAGACCCACCAAATTAGTGACAGAAGTTACCTTAGGGTAGGAGGAAAGGGTCCAGATTTGGCAAGGGGTATCAGGAGGAAATTTAATCTTAATTGTAATATTGAAAGCTTTTATAAAGATAACATATTTATGTAATACTCACACAATTTCTTTGCCACATTTTAAGTACACTAGCAGAGATTTACATACTAAAGTGCATATGGGCTACAGTAACTGATGGAGAGAGAGAGGGAAAAAAAGAAGATAGAATTGTATCATCTATAAAATGTTAAAAGCTAAAGAGACAGCAACAGTGATAGAAGGCAGCCTTCGTCCACCAAAATATTTGTATAAGAATATTCATAGCAGCACTATTCAGGGGCACCTGGGTGGCTCAGTCATTAAGCGTCTGCCTTCGGCTCAGGTCATGATCCCAGAGTCCTGGAATCGAGTCCCACATCGGGCTCCCTGTTCTGCAGAGAACCTACTTCTCTCCCTCTCCCTCTGCCGCTCCCTCTGCTTGTGCTCCCTCTCTCTCTCTCAAACAAATAAATAAAATCTTAAAAAAAAAAAAAGAATATTCATAGCAGCATTCTTCAAATAGTCCCAAAGTGCAAATAATCCAAATGTCAGTATTAGACTAGACAGGTAAATTACAGTACAGGTACACAATGAAATATTACGCAACAAATTAAAAAGCAAACTATAAACACATGCATGTGGATGTCTCACAGACATACTGTGGCAAAATGTATTTTCCAAAGAGGGACACTCTAACATCTGCCATGCCCCATTCTCTTCTAGAACCTTCCCACATCCCCCTCAAGAGGTAGAGTCCATGTGTCCATGTGTCCTCCTGCTGATCCTGGGCAGGACTTCATGACTGCCTCAACAAATAGAGTATAGCTGAAGTGAGATTATGTGACCTCTGAGGCTATGTCACAAAAATGCCTTGCATTTCCACCTTGTTCTCTTGGGATGGTCGCTCTTTGGGAACTCAGCCATCATACCGTAAGGAAGCCTGAGCAGCATATGGAGAGACCCACCTGGATGGGAACCGAGGCGCTGCTCATGGCTACAGCCGAGCTATCAGCTGACAGTCCGTACCAACCCGCCTGCCATGCAAGGGAGCCATCTTGAAATGGACTTTCTGGCTCCCCATCAAACAGCCCTAGTGGACGCCGCATGGAACAGCAATGAACCGTCCCCTGTGAGCCCTGCCCAAACTGAAGACTGTGAGCAAAACAACTGAGTAGTTGTTTAAGCCACTACATTTTGGGGTGATTTGTTATATTGCAATGAAAGGCTGATATACTTAACGAAGTCAGATGCCAAAGAGTATGTATAAAGTTCAAGAACAGGCAAAGCTGATCTAACTAACCGCGTGGAGGTCGTGATAGTGTTACTTTTGTGGGGGGTGGGAGGGGGAGGCAGGGCCCTGACTTGGAAAGGGCATAAGGGAACCCTTTGAGGTCATGGAAATGTTCGATGTCTTCATCTGAGTGGTGGTTACATGGGTATAAACATAAGTCAAAATGGAGTAAGCCATAAACTTGGGATTTGTGCATTTTACCATATTTATGCTCTACCTCAAAAAAATGAACAAGAAACACACAACAGCCATAGAAGGCAGCCTATGTCAAAGTTGGCTGAGGGATCCAGACATCAGGGTTGCCCAGTATGGGTAAAGAAACCCAGTGAAGTTGCCCTGTTCCCCCCTTTTTGTTGTTGTTGTTTGTTTGTTTGTTTGTTCCCCTTTGGATAGAAGGACAAGGTTAGCTGAGGATGGAAATGCAGAGAGACCTCCACAGAAGCCCCCAGGTCTGAAGGCAGGATGCCACACCAGGAAGGGCAACCACAGGGCAGGCAAGGTGTTTGCTGAGACATCGGACAGGGCAGTCCCATAGGACAGGAAAGGAAGAGCCACCTGCTATAATGGAACAGACAGACTGACTGCCGGCCCAGACGTGCCAGCCGGACCACCTGACCCATCAGGCCTGCCTGAGAAGCATCTGCGACCAACACGGGTCTAATCCGGGACATCAGGGAAACTTTTTGATTAGGAGCAGCCTGAATTGGGCGGGGTTGGGGCAGGGGGATGTACTGCCTTTCCCTCTCAAAGGTATGCATATCAATTCCCAAATTCCGGAGTCTCTTCCCAGAATCTATTTCCAACATGGAGATGGCTCGATGGGATTTTTTTTGGCAGGGGTGGGGAGGGGAGGGGCAATTAACCCATGCTATTTAGAGAGAATGTCAGAGAACAATAGAGAAGCACAAAAGATCATTTTAAATCCCTCATCAATACACCGGTGAGATAACCACCACAGAAATGAAAAGGGTTGAAAAAAAGAGTGAGGGGGATTTTTCCTCTGGATTTAATGCGTTTGTTTTTCAACAACATGGGATCATGTTGATGGTTTTACCTTGCTTCAGGTCACAGGGCTACAACGTGAGAAGTTTAGTCTTCCTACCCAGAGTTTAGTCAGACCCTTGCTGTGTGCACCCCCTCCCACCGGCCCCCCCAGAAAGCCCTGCAGTGATGCAGCAAGCTCCCCACCCCAAGCCTGCTTCCTCCCACACTGCGGCCTCTGCCACGGGACAATGACTGCTCTACTTTCCAGCGCTGAATGGTGAATGGCTCCGTGTTCTCATTATTTTCCCACTCCAGGGATTCTCCCGAGTTCCTATAACAACCTGGCCAGGCTCCATTTCATTTGACACAGTCATCAAAGGGAGGCCTCCTGCCACAGGAATAAGTTCCAGAGAGCCCCGATCTTGGCATGGGTTGAGGGAGAACTAAATCCAAAGTTCCTGAAGAACAAGTCTGGGAAATTAGGACTGGAGGAAGCTAGAACATGCTTTTCTCTTGCCTAGGCCTTACTAAGCCCCAGCCAGGCCCCTCCGTCAGAGGCTGAGGGGCTGGGGCTCTAGGCCGCTCTGTCCAAACCCCAGGACACTTGCTTTAAGAGGTCCCTGAGGCCTGACTCTTCTGGGGGCTGGGCCCTTCGCTACAGAGAACGGGGTCATTACCAGGGAGTCCTGAGGGATGGAAGGAGGGTCTCCCTGCTTTAAGCCCTCCCCCCACCCCCTGCACTGTGAGGCTTGATAGAGGAGCCCTGGGCACTTGAGAGGTGGGGATAGCTGGAGGTCCCTGGCAGGTGAACTTTGCAGGAAGTCTTTTCAACCAGAAACAAACAGGCAGCCTGGCCGGATGCAAAGGCAGCAAGGAGCGGATGAAAGGCTGCAGACCCTTCTCTAGAGCCATGAGCCAGGGGGAGGGTCGGCCCTAGTTGTTTCCCAGACTCCCTCATTGGCTTGCCTGCCTCTAGTTCACCTGCCAGAAAGTGTCACCTTGAGGTTATCACCTGTATTTTATTGGGGCATGGTTTCCAGAAGGTCCTTCTGGAAACGCTGGCACCTGGGAGGTCTGCTCCAGGGCAGAGAATTCGAAGAGAGGAGGAACCTGGCCTCGAGGGTCCTGCCCCAAGCCTTGCGGGGCAGAAGAAGGAAGTAAAGGGGCAGGCATAGGAGTGTTAGAGTGGTGGCCAGAGAGGGCAAGAGATCGTGCCTGACAGGAACAGGGACAGTGGGACCCAGGAAGGAAAGGACACAAAAAGGAAAGCTGGGAAAAGAGTCAGCAAAAAGTCCCTCAATGGTGACGCTCGTTTGACCATCCCAGAATTACAAGAGATCATTCCGTATTCACAAAGGATGTGGATAAGAACACTCCTTTGCGTGTATCTATCACAGAACCATCTAGGTTACTCCCTTGCTGAAATAACTGGGGCCAGAAAAGGAAGGGCATTTCCACGCCCAGGGTCAAAGGGTAGGTGGGAGGCAACTTAGAAATCCCCTCCATCCCAGTTCTGGGCCATTGGGTTGTCTCCCAACGATTTTAAAGTAATGCCTATACCCCCCAAAGCTGAGCCTATGGGGGCAGGGCACCTCAGGTAAGAAAAGGAAGGGTCTTCTTTACTCTCATTCGAAGCCAGGCCTGATCTGACACAGAAACTGGAGCATTCAAACTTTAGGCAAAGTGGGGAATTTGGGAGTCCCCAGAGCTTGCAGAACTTTAAAAAAAGAGAGAGAAAGAAAAGCAGCATCAGGGGTGGGGAGAATGAATTGGCAATGGAGTGTGACTGAGAAAACAAAGCAGGGACGGCTGATGGGGGGGGTGGGGCAGCAGCTTAAGTCACTTCAGGCCTTGATTGATCAATATCTAATTGTTCTCACCTGCGTCAGTCTTGCACCTGCCCAAGGCAGGGCCGTGCACTCTCACCTTGCCCACAGTGACTGCTTGAGCTATTTTTATTGTGGCCCCAAGTCCTGGGACTTGGAGCTAGAAGATAATGATTTAAATGCAGACAGAGTCCCAGGCCCTTCTCTTGTCTTCCCTCAGCCTTCTTAAACCTCCTTCTTTGCAATCCTGGGACCCCCAGGATTAAATGTCTATGCTGAGATTGGTCCTTGGCTCCCTGAAGCCCCAGGCCACTGGAGGTCCCAAGGGAAGAGGAAACCAGGGATACCTGGGGAGAGGCTCTGTCTTCCCTATGAAACTTCTGGTCACCTTTATGGGGCCCATGCGAGGCAGATAGAATTCTGGCAGCACGACAGGAAGTCCAACCCTTTAGAAAATAAATCTGTCCAGCTAGCCCAAGAACTTTAGAAACATTCAGCCCTCCAGCCTGGATAACCTACTCTTGAGAATTTATTCTAGAAAATAAATGTAGCAGAAGTGAAAAATGATAGGTCCAACACTGTTTCTTGGAAAAGCCAAAGCTAGGGAACCACCCATGGGTTAGATCTAAGCATTGAACAGGGATGGTTATTTAGCCTTTAAAACTTGATTTTTAGAAAGTATAAAGGGGGCCCATGGGTGGCACAGTTGGTTAAGCATCTAACTCTTGGTTTCAGCTCAGGTCATGGTCTCAAGGTCCTGGGATAGAGCTCCACACCAGGCTCCTCGCTCACAGGGAGTCTGCTTGGGGACTCTCTCTCCCTCTCCCTCTGTCCCTCCCACTCATGCTCTCTCTCTGTAAAATAAATAAATACATCTTTTTAAAAAAACAAAAAGAATACATTAAAATAAAAATTATAAAGACTTGGAAATGATTGAAAAAAGCAAATAAAAAGTGTTCAGTATAATAGTATGCCAAAAATGCATGCAGATGGGTAAGAACTTGAAGTGTATAAAGGTATTGACATTTGAGTATTTTTTATTAAAAATTCCATGAAAGATTTTAAAATTAGAATATTAGGTGCTATCTAGAAGGTATTCAAATGGACCTTCTCAAAGGGATTAAGAGTACACTTATCATGATGAGCACTGAATAATGTATAGCATTGTTGAATCGCTATATTGTATACTGACTATATTGAAATTTTTTGAAAGTGTAGAGAAACATTGTAATTAAAAAAGTATTTAGTTGAGTGGCACCTAGATGTCCAGTTGCTTAAGCATCCGACTCTTGATTTCAGCTCAGGTCTTGATCTCAGGGTCGTGAGTTCAAGCCCCATGTTGAGCTCCATATCCAGCATGGAGCCTACTTAAAAAAAAATTCAATAAAAAATTAAAAGACAAAAATAAATACAACATCATCACTCACTACTACTGAGACTATACACTGATATAATCTTGATACAGGTTGGTATAATCTATAGGGCAACTTGGCATTATATATCAAATGTCTTAAAATGTCTTTCATTCAGAAATTCCACTTCTAGGAATTTATCCAAAGAAAATCAAGAGAAATATGGGGAGATTTATGTCCATGGATATTTACTGCAGTACTATTTATAATGGCAAAAGACATAAACCACCCAAGTGGGTCAAATAGAGAAAATTATTAAGTACATTATAGAATAATCATATGATGGATTACTATGTAGTTATTAAATATATTTTGAAATAACATTTAATAACGCCGAAAAATGCTCATGATATGCTACATGGAAAAAAGCGTATATATCATGTATACATATATGTTATGTAAATGTAAACATATATATCATGATTCTCTCTCTATATATCCTACATAAGGAGATACAGATATATAGAGATATATCTATATATAGATATAGACATACACACACACACACATATATTATATAAATCATCCCAATTTTGTACATATGCATACACCAAAAGGTCAATGGTGACTATTTCTGGCAGGTGGGATTATGGGTTATTTTTATTTCCTTCTTCAGGTTTTCATTTATTCCAGTATTTAGGGATTACTATCAGAATCATATCACATCAGAAGGCACACAATGTCAGTTTTTTCATGGCTGGTGATGCTAAGTTTGGCCACCCAGTTAAAGTGGGGTCCTGCAAGCTCTTCACTATAGAGATAAATTTTCCCCTTTGCTAACTAATCTTCAGGGTGAAACTTACTTGAGAGCAGACGCATATCCATATCCCATTGCCCTACAACTCCTTACTCTATGCAAGCATCCACTGACGGTCCTGGCCAGAGGCAGTTAGTTCACTGAGGGTTACATAAGGCTATTTTCTTCTACATTTACCAGCCGACATTCTTCAGTGCAGGTGAGCTTCCCTCTCCCATACCAGTACTAGTATTACTGTGGATTCATGGATTTCTCCTCCTCCTTCATGTTATTCTTACTATTGACTCGTAGATGTATTAGTATTACTATTATGATTATTTAGTGTGTTATACCCATTGCTTGTATTCTTCTTAATGTTCAGACTCTCCCAAATGTGACTGCTGGGTTTCCCTTCAAGCCAGCTGCTGTGTCTCCATCACTCTTTGAGCTCCCTCCTACTTTCTGTAGCTGCTCTCCTTGTCCCAGATGTGGATCTGGCTACCTCTCCAAGAAGTTACAGTTTCTTTTAGTAGGTTGTGACATTTAGAAACCAAGATCTGAGTGCTAAGTGTGTTCACTGTCACCAAAGGTCATTGCTTCCCGGCCCTTTCAATGAAGAGAGTCAGGAAACCAGGAAATATAAATACCAGCGTGTATGTGTGTGTGTGAGAGAGAGACAGAGAGAGAGAGAGAGGGAGTCATGAGTTCATATCCATACCTCTGATTCAATAAAACATCACATAGTTCTTTGTCCTTTCCCCTTCTCCAGATCTGTAGCCCCCTACCTCCACGGTGAGAAACCTGGTTCCCAACATCAATATAATTACTTATCTATTCTATCCTGTAATACAACCCGGACAGTTTCCGATTATGACACCAATACTCCTAGGGAGTCTATGTTATTAACACCAATATTTCAGTCAGTTTTCTCTGCTCTTCAGGATGATATAATTTGTCAGCCATTCATTCCCTTAAATAATTATTGAATGCAGAATAACAAATTCCTTTCATCTTCAGTCCATAATTAAAAGTACCTTCAATGTCAGCTGGTACACCTTTGCCCTCAGAGATCTAGATCGAATTCCATGAAGTGGGTGCAAAGCCAATGCTGGGCTTCTGCCAACTCCTGGTGGTTTGCTTCCTCGGGTCTGAGCCTGCACACACCGCACCCGACAGGAGACTCACAGCCCCTCACGATCCGCCCCTCAAATAGTCTACTCTTACAGAGATTTCAAGAACCAGGCGGACTTTACTGGCAACTTCCCAGGAATGATGGCAGAGGGAGCAACAGTACAACATGTCAACTTTCACAACTCAGTAGGCATGACCAATCTCAAGACAGCCCCAGCCACTGGCCTCTCAGCTCATCCCAGATGCTTGCTCCCCTTTCCACTGTTTCTCCCTCTTCCTTCTCTCTCCTCTTGGCAGGATCAGAAAAGCACCATTCTTCCCCTCTGTCAAGCAGACCAACTTTCTCCCCTGAAGCTTTGCTCAAGACGTCCTCATGACAAAGACAGCCTTCTTCCTGAGAGAAATTACAGTGAGTGAAATTGCCTCTGCCTCATTACACATGAGGGTTGGAATCTGTTTAAAGCTTGGTCAGTTATAAATGACAAACAAATTGCTGCAAAATTCTCTCAAGATGAGCCTAGCCATCGACTCGGCGAATGCCTCTTAGAACCAGGTCACCAGATGGCTCAAGCTGCCCAGGATCTTTCTACCTCAAGAACTACCAGCTTCCAGAATCAGCTCCTCATGTCCCCACAAACCTATCCCTGTTGCAGGAAGACAGGCCTGTCCAGATCTCTTCCAGTGGGGTGCCCGCCACCTCACACTCCCTCCCAGAAACCCAGCCAAGGACCCTGGGAGAGAAACAGTTCTCTGTAGATATGAATCATGTCCTGTGGATGGAGCCGGGAAGAAGGGGAGCCTGGCCCTCCCGGCAGTGTCACAGTTCATGGGGGAGAGCCACGGGTAATGGGCTCTCCGCTCTGCTTCCAATTTCTCATCCCTTCGCTGCCAATGGCCTTGCTAAGTAACCTGCCTGGACTAGACCCAGTGAGTCGTGGCCCTTCCAGAGATTTCAGGGCTTAGATGATGATCTTCTATGGGCAAAATCTTTCCAAAAGGCAGGCATGTGGTACTGGAAACAGTCCCCAACCAGGGGAGGGCACATGTGAAATTTGAAAAATATTCCAAAGTTTCTGTTGTATTGGTGATTTTCTAAGAGGCAGTAAATCGTTAAGTTGTTTTGCCATGTCAATTGCTGATAGGGGACGCAGGCCAAAAGTGGTTTAGAGATGTATAAGAATATTGGGGCCATTCAAAATGCAAGAAAGATGTGGTACAAGGAGAATAGGAAATGAAATGGTCTGGGAGTGAGAAGAGGGTGGACAGGGGAGTGGGGGATGGAGGCCCACCGGGACCCTTGTAGCTACCCATCCATCCTCAAAGCTCCTGCCTGCTCGTGGTAATCTGGGGAGCCCTGAAGGGACTTCCGACCTTCTGTCTCCCTCCACCATTTCTCAATATGCCTCAAAACCACCCTCTGCACCTATCCTTTGAGTTAAGTACTAGCCCCTGTCGTCTTCTCCAACAAGCAGGTGGCATTTTTGTTGGGACAGATGTTATAATTGTATCTGGTTTTGCACCATTCTGGAGCTTTCTAAAAAAGACACATAACCTAAGCTAGGGAAGTAGTTTCTCTAGTGTGTTGCTTTTCCAAATTCTCATACAGTCACATTGAATACTCCTGAGGAGAATCCCGACAGAGCCCAGGGCACAGCAGCCTTGCCCTTCAGAGCTGGTAGGCCCGGAGGGGCAGGTGAAGTCAGCCAGTGAAACACCTGAGCACATTGTCCTCGCTGAGATGCAGTAGGAAACCACACACCGGGGTAATTCCCACATTTTGCATTACTGGGAGGCCCCTGGGGATTGTTCTCGGCCCAGGTGCCCAGAAGGCCTTGTGCTTCTTTCCATCATGGCTTTGACTTCCCAGATGGATCCAGTCTGGGGCTGGGGTAAGCCAACCACAGAGAAGATGTGCAGAGAAGCACCACCCCTCCCCCCGACCCCCTTCCCTCACCCGGCAAGCCAACTCAAAGGCTCGGGATGGGTGGGGACCCAGCACGGGAGCTCAGGCCCTCTGCTCGCTGGGTAATCTTGGGAGTGTTACCCAAACAGGATGCAAACTGGCTAAGAATTAGGAGTCTGGAGACAAGCTTACCTGCCTCAAACCCTGGCTCCACCACTGGCCAGCACCATGGGCCTGAGACCTAACTTCTGTCTGTTTGCACATCTGTAAAACAGAACTTAGAGCCATCTCTACCTTGTAGCATTGCTTTATGTCAAGCTGATGAGCTGATGCATGTAAGATGCTTGCAACGCGGCCCTGCTCACAGAAGGGCCTTCCGAACAACCTGCGACTTCATATGCGTGTGCATTGCTCCGCACACTTTAAGGGTATAAAGACATACTTCTTACGATGGCTGAGATAAATTTGGCACTAAATGTAAATTGGACAATACCACACGTTGGTGAGGAGATGGAGACCTAGAACACCGTGGATGGGAATGTTAAATGGAAAGCCACTGGGAACAACGGTCTGACAATTTCCTACGAAGTTAAACATAACGTTCACCACAGTTACCACCATGAGCTAATGAGCCATTCCTCATTATTTCCTCATGAGAAATGAAAACCTATGTCCACACAAAGAATGTTCATGACGCTTTATTTCTCATAGCCCCAGACCAGAAGCAGCCCAGGTGTTCATTGGCAAGTGGACGAAAAAACAAATTCTAGAACATCCTTTAAATGGAATATGACCCAGCAGTAAGAAGTTACCAAGCCCCAACACACGCCACAGGTGGATGAATCTCGAAATGATTATGCCAAGGAAAGAAGCCAGAAACTCAAGGCCACGTAGCGTAGGACGACAACTCTAGGACATTTAAACCAGGATAACAGCAGGGGCAGAGAACAGGTGAGTGGTAGCCGGAGGCTGGCAGCAGCAGGGGAGCAAGTGCCGGAGCGAACGCTGTAGGGTGACAGATGGAAGCGTTCTAGGGGTTTGTGGGGGGGTGGTAGGGGCACGTGACGGCACATGTACCGAAAGTAAACTCGACCTCAGGAAATCCAACCTTACCTACAAGAGGATGGGACTGGGCAGGGAGAGGATACTTTCTCGTTCCACTTAAACACACCAGTGCCATGCGAAATTTTGTCGTGAGTGTGTCCTTCAGGTCCTGGGTAATCACTTCACTAGAGTTATTCACTAGAGTCGGAATGGTGCTATATATCCACTTTGAAGGGATGCTGTGAGGTGCAAATGGGATTAGATCGTGTGTATAAGGCACACACAGAGGTGACCCACAGATCTTCGGAAGGGATGGGGGCCTCTGTGGAGAGTGATGCCCCTGACTTACCTCAGTGACAAAGAGTGTACGAGGATCGATGATGTCCAAGAAGTGCCTGAAGCGACCGTAGAAGGACGTCTGGAGAAGGGGGTGGGAGAGGAGAGGAAATCAGCTGCTGTAGACCATCCTCCAGCCCCCATGGACCACACCCCACAGCGTACCCTCATCCATGGGATCTCAATGCTCCTAGGACTCCCCATGTGATAAATGCCAATGAGAACTCACTTCTTGGTCACCCAAGGCTACCTTTCCAAGATCTGAAGTCTTTTTAAAGTCAGCTCATAAAGACCATTAAGGTACTCAGTAACTGTCCTGGGGTCTCTTCAGAGTACCTTCTGTTTTCCTCCCTCTTCCCCTAGTTCCCTATGGTCCTCTCCAGGCCTCCTGCAGTTCCCCAGCACCAGTGAGCACACAGGTTAGAGAGGCCTCTCCCAGGCTTCCCTGGGCACCACAGGCCTCCCTGCCTTGCTTTGGACCTCTCAGGGAGAGGGAGGGTCCCTCCCCAAGGTCCAGCTCAGGCTCTGCCCCCAGAGAAAGGTCCCCACAGGAAAAGCTCAAGGATGACCGCACCCAGCTCACAGACCTCAAGCCCTCCTTTACCCCTAGCCCTGGAGCAGCTGTGAGGCTCAGGATGGGGGCGTTCTTACCCTGGCCTCACCCCGGAGCAGGGGCCCCAGAAAAGGAGGGCTTTGTGCAAAGCAGGCCACATGCATTAGCCCACAATGAAAGGAAACCGAGCAACGAAAAACATTGCTACTGGGCCCTCTGCCCTAAGGAAAAAGCTGAGCTCAAGGGGGTGAGAAGATGCCAAGCTGGAGGACAAAGGGGAAGCTGCAAACACTGGGGGTTCATGCCTCACTTCACTCCGGGCTCTGCCCCAAATCCTCCCTAGAGCCCCACAGCTCTCCCAGCACCCTCCTCTGCATGGGGAAGGAAGCAGAAGCCTCCACACTCCCTCCCTCCCTCCCTCCCCTTGCTCATTAGGACACCAGACCCTACAGCCACCTTCTGCTTTCTCTTCCCAGTAACGACCCATTCCCTGAAAGTCCCCTGTGCATACCAGGCCCCATGCTGCCTCCACTCTCTGCTCGCTCTGACACCCCCCTGCACCCTCTCCACCCCCCTCCTGCCACCCTCTTGAGGTATTGCCATTCACAAACCAGATCAAGCTTCAGTACTATTCCTTAACTCAAACAGTTGCTTCTCTAACCTCTTGTAACTCAAAGGGCCTAAACCATTACCCCACTTATACACAATGTTCACACCGCCATCCTGGCAAAATTTCCCCTCTAAGTATTTAAGTATTTAGCTTAAGGAAACAACCAGAGATGTTCAGAGGTGCGGTTAGAAGCACAGGCCGATGATGCTCACTGCTGCGTTATTTCCAAAGGTGAATGATTCCGTAAATAATGGTCCACTCATTTGGCTGAACACCATGTAGCCATCTAAATTATATTTTCAGACATTTATGATATGAAAAAATGCTTGTGATTTCGTGAAATGCATACAAACAGGATAATTCCAAAACTTTTAAAAAAAACAAGGAGATAAACAGAGCTAGATGGACAATGAGTGGATAGCAAAGACACACGGTGACATCCAGGCCGTGGTCTAACAAATCCTTACAGAAGTGGCTGATTCCAGGGGTGGGGAAGGGAAGCAACAAGCTGGAACCAGCTCATCTTGTTGGGCCAGAATGTGATGAAGCTGCCAGCCCACAAAATGGTGGGGACATGCTCAAAGGACCAATGGGGGGCAGATGGACATCATGTGCCTCTGGATATGACACGCTGAGAAATTCACGGTGTCACTCAAAGAGTATCTGGAGGGACTGAAGCTAATCATGAGTAGACATGGGGCAAACCCAAACTGAGGAGCATTCCATAAAATGACCAGCCTGTTCATCGAGTATGTCAATGTCATCGAGACAAAAAAGGGAATGGGTCCGCATGAACGGAAGCCAAAGAAACAAGACAACTACAAGTAATCTGCGATTCTGGACCGTGTCAAGGACAGATGCTCTCAAGGACGTTACTGAGACAACTGACAAACTTGGACTAGGGATCACAGATTGATAAAAGTAGTCGAACCATGTTCGATTCCTGAATGTCATAACTCTACTTCCTAGACACTGAGTGTTTGTGCCTCTCCACCAATTCACATGTTAACCTAACACCCAAAGTGGTGGTATTTCAAGGTGGGGCCCTTTGGAAGCAGTTAGATGAGGGCAGAACCCTTACGAATGACATCATTGCCATTGTGAGAGCCCCCGGAGGGCCCCTTGGCCCTTCTACCATGTGAGATCTCAGAAGATGGCTGTCTATGAACGGTGAATCTGCCAGGCCCTTGAGCTTAGACAGCCTAGCCTCCTGAACTGGAAGAAGTTCATTTCTGTTATTTATAAGCCGCCTAGTCTATGGTATTTTTGTTATACCTGCCCGAGTGGATGAAGACAGCAATGTCAGAATGCCCTCATTCTTATGATACACGAAAGTAGTCAGGGATCAATGGATATAACCCACTCTCAAAGGGCTGAGAAAAATTACATGTGTAAACACAGAGGGCAACAATACAATCTGGAAAGTGAATACTTTCATGTGAGTTCTTTTCTTTACAGACTGAAGATGTCCTTAATGATATCATGGATCTATGCTCTGTTTCTGGACTTTCTGATCACCTGTAGACAAAAAGAATAATAAAGGAAGTGCAACGAGAATGTTAAAAACTGGTGGGCCTAGGCTAAGGGTATACGAAAATTCTCTTTATTCTTACTGCAACTTTTCTGTAAGATCCAAACTTTTTCAAAATAGAAAGTACAGGGGCACCTGGGTGGCTCAGGCAGTTGGGTCTCTGCCTTTGGCTTGGGTCATGGTTTCAGGGTCCTGGGGTCAAGCCCGCATAGGATTCCCTGCTCATTGGGAAGCCTGCCTCTCCCTCTGCCCCCTCCCAACCTTGTACTCTTTCTCTCCCCTTCTCTCTCAAATAAATAAATATTTTTTTAAAAATAGAAAGTACAAAAAAAATTTTTTTTAAGATTTTATTTTATTTATTTGACAGAGAGAAATCACAGTAGACAGAGAGGCAGGCAGAGAGAGAGAGAGAGAGAAGGGAAGCAGGCTTCCTGCTGAGCAGAGAGCCCGATGCGGGACTCGATCCCAGGACCCTGAGATCATGACCCGAGCCGAAGGCAGCGGCTTAACCCACTGAGCCACCCAGGAGCCCACCCAAAATTTTTTTAAGTTAGATGAAAATATATTAAAATGTTAACAGGGATTGACTCTGGGTAACAGGAACATGGATGATTCTTTCTTTTTAAAATGAAAAAAAGGGGTGCCTGGGTGGCTCAGTGGGTTAAAGCCTCTGCCTTCGGCTAGGGTCATGATCCCAGGGTCCTGGGATCGAGCCCTGTGTCAGGCTCTCTGCTTGGCAGAGAGCCTGCATCCCCCCTTCTCTCTTCTTCTCTTCTGCCTGCCTCTCTGTCTACTTGTGACTTCTCTCTCTGTGAAATAAATTTTAAAAATCTTAAAAAAAAAAAACAAAACACAGAAGTCTGGTGAAGTTGCTTTTCTTTTAATTTTTTGAAATTTTCTTTTTTTTTTTTTTAAGATTTTATTTATTTATTTGACAGAGAGAGATCACAAGTAGGCAGAGAGGCGGGCAGAGAGAGAGAGGGAGGAAGCAGGCTCCCCGCTGAGCAGAGAGCCCAATGTGGGGCCCGATCCCAGGACCCTGGGATCATGCCCAGAGCCGGAAACAGAGGCTTAACCCAGTGAGCTAAGTGCCTTAGCCTCACCTCTCAAGTGGGGAATGTTTCATTCCTACAGATATTATTTTTTTTTCATGATTTTATTTATTTATTTGACAGGGAAACAGCAAGAGAGGGAACACAAGCATTGGGAATGGGAGAGGGAGAAGCAGGCTCCCCACTGAGCAGGGTGCCCAATTCGGGGCTCGATCCCAGGACGCTGGGATCATGACCTGAGCTGAAGGCAGACACTTAATGACTGAGCCACCCAGGCGCCCCCCCCCCCACTAGTATTATTTTAAAAAGCAAAGTTTCTGGCAGCTTGTGGTCTTAGAGAATGCTACTTCTCAGTGAGTACGGAGGAGAGGTCACTCAAAGAAGTAAGTCACTGGGACAATTTACAGCTGCAGGGGGTCCTGGGGAGAACCACTAATTCTTTGTAGGGAGGGGGTTTCTCTGACTGTCATTCCAGACTGAAAAATGGCAAAGAAGCGTTTCACTTTCTCAGTCGGTGTTATTTTTATTTTCTCGAAAGTTTTAAGTATATGGCCTTTTTCCCCCTCCAAAATTCAGCCCCCATCTCTACCCAATCAGCCAGTGGATGTTTTTCCTTCCCTTTTACATCACCGTAAGAATGAGTCAGCCAAGTGATTCCTTCTCCTCCCCTTCACAAGAAAGGTGAGTCAGCTCATTCTCAGCAGGACCTGCGGCACAGACATTCCCACCTCCATAGCCCCTGGGGAGAGCAGGCCTTGGGAGCAGCAGCCAAGGGCCAAGGCCTATAAGAAACTGGCAGCCCTCCAATAAATATATACCTAACCGGACCTCTAAGTCATGACTCTTCCGGATCAAGAATAAAATAGGCACTGAACCTATAGCCCAAAGGCAGAAAGGCTGGGCGGGCTCAGTATCCCTCAGCTGCACGAGATGCCCGGGCGTCCCCAGATGAGGTCTTCTACTCAGGGACTCAAATTCTATTGGCTGGGGTGGGCTCCAAGCATCAATGTCCATGGAAAACCCTGCCCTAGTGATTCTAACGTGCAGCAAGGACTGAGAGCCACTGGACTAGAAGGTGTTGACCTTGTCCACGGCACAAACTAGCTCCAGGACCAGCCTCGGAAACAGTCACTGTCCAGCCTATAGGATGTAAATAATTAAAACACATAACTACCTGCTGGGCATTTTTCATTCTGGAACTGGAGTTCGGGAAAACTATTTAAGAAACCTCCCTGCCATCTCCCAACTTTCAGCCCCCACACAGCTCTCACCCTGGGAGTGAAGAGTACACTTTCCTGCTCCAGCCAGGAGCCCCATGCACCCCACCTGCTCTGCTGCCTCGGTTGGTTTCCAAATTTCCCATGCACACACGAAGCACGCGCACACCCCCAGTTAGCTTCGCGGCTAAGTGACTCTCCCAAAGGAGCCAGGAAGTTTAAAAACAAAACAAAATGAAAAACAACTCATTTCTGGGTAGACTGAAACACAGATGGGAAGAAGCACATGTGTTTGCTCCCTGCCCTCAGACCCGACTTGCCAAAATGGTGTCTGGGCCCAAAGCAAGTTCAGGAGAGCAAATGAGCAGACAAGTAGGAAAGGGAGCCCAGTCAGGTCACAGAGCTTCCCCGGGGGGGCTTCCTAGTGTCTTCCACCCCTTTGCTAGACAATATGGGGCGGTGGTTAAAAGCATGGACTTAGGGGCACTTGGCTGGTGCAGTTGGTTAATCATTGGACACTTGGTTTCAGCTCAGGTTGTGATCTCAGGGTTGTGAGCGCAGAGCCTGCTTAAGATTCTCTTTTTCCCTCTACTCTTCCCCATTCCTCCCTCCTCTCTCTCTCTCTCAAATAAATAAATAAAATTTAAAAAACAAAACAAAACAAAGTATAGACTTAAAGTTTATAGGAAGCACAGGGGACAAAAGAACATGTTAAATAATACCACAGAACTGCCATCGGTCACATTCAGAATGAGGGAAACCCTATAAGACAAATAAGACGAGACAGTTTCTCCAACAAATAGAGGAAAAAAAGAGAGAAGGAGGACCAATAGATTAGAAAAGACTTATCAGTCAAATATAATGTGTGGGGCTTCCGGGTTACTGATTCAAACAAACCAATTATTTAGAAAATGATGAGACAGGCGTGCCTGGGTGGTAAGATGGTTAAGTGTCTGCCCTCGGTCAGATCATGATTTCCAGGTCCTGGGATTGAACCCCATGTCAGGCTCCCAGCTCAGCAGGGAGTCTGCTTCTCCTTCTCCCTCTGCCTCTTCCCCTGCTTGTGCTTTCTCTGTCTCTGTCTCTCTCTCAACTGAATAAATAAAATCTTTTAAAAAAAAAATGATGTGACAATCATGGAAATGTGAATAGCTCGATGGACTGGATGTTGGTATTCCCCCCAAAGTCACATGTTGACTCTTAACCTCCCCAGTGTGAGGTGAAGTGATGGTATTAGGTCATGGGGCCTTTGGTAGGTGCCCTCATGAATGGGATTAGTACCCTTATAAAAGAGACTCCAGAAAGATCCTTCCACTCTTCTGCCATGTGAGGCTATAGCTAGAAGGTACAGTCTATGAATCAGAAAGCTGGCTTTCATCAGTTGCCAGCACCTTGATCTTGAACTTCCAGCTTCGAGAACTGTGAAAAGTAAATTTCTATTGTTCATATGCTACCCCATCTATGGTGTTTGTTAGAGCAGCCCAAACAGACTAAGACAAACTGTGACTGATTTGATGATATTAAGGAATAATTATTTTAAGTGTATTAATGGTATTGTGGTTGTTAAAACAAATTTTTTTATAAAGGTTTTATTTATTTATGTGAGAGAGAGACAGTGAGAGAGAGCATGAGCAAGGAGGTCAGAGGGAGAAGCAGACTCCCCATGGAGCTGGGAGCCCGATGCGGGACTCGATCCCGGGACTCCGGGATCATGACCTGAGCAGAAGGCAGTCGTCCAACCAACTGAGCCACCCAGGCGTCCCAAAACAAATTTTTAAAACCCTGTGATAACATGTGAGAAAGAAGGTACATCAGGGGATGTACCTGTGATATTCTTCCCCCAAAATGCATAACACCAGTCTAACCCAGTCTAACCATAACTGGACAAACCCAAACTGGGAGATACCCTACGAAATACCTGACCAGTACTCCTCAAAACCATCAAGGTCATCAAAAACAAGGAAAGTCTGAGAAGCTGTCACAGACCAGAAGAGGCTAAGGAGACATGGCAACTAAATGTAATGTGGGATCATGGATGGGATCCTGAAACAGAAAAAGAACATTAGTATAAAAAAATCAGGAAATCCAGTAAAGTCTGGAAGTATAGTTAATAGTAATGTTCCAATACCAGTTTCTTAGTTTTGACAACTGTACCAGGGTCATATGAAATGATACTATTAGGGGAAACAGGGTGAGGCTTATACAGAAATTCTGTTCTCTTTTTGTCTTCTGTAAGTCTAAAATTATTCTGAAGTAAAAAAAAATTATTTTTAAAAAGTCCTTATTTTCTTAGTAGTAGAGATATCTACTAGCAGTGTAAAATGAAATGATGGGCGGTCTGGGCCTTACTTTAAAATAGTTCTTTGGTTGGAGGGCGCCTGGGTGGCTCAGTCAGTTGGGCATCTGCTTTAGGCTCAGGTCATGATCTCAGGTTCCTGGGATGGAGCCCCACATCAGGCGACCTGCTCAGTGGGGAATCTGCTTCTCCCTTTTCCCTCTGCCCCTCCCCCCTGCCTGTGCGCTCTCAAATAAATAAATAAACTCTTAAAAAAAATAAAAGAATTCATTGGTTGGGATTAGGGGCATATATATGAAGTGAGGCTGGTCTCACAGTGGCCATTGTTGATGCTCAGTGATGGCTGGATCTTCCTTTGATAGCTGTCTCCACTTCTGCATGTCTGTAAACCTTAATAAAACAAACAGACAAGGATCCTGGAGAGAGACTGCCTCAGAAGTGTCAATCTGTCCGTGTGCTGCAGGTTCATTACCTATCACATGTGGGATGATTGTACCTGCCTCACAGAGCTGTGGAAATTCAGTAAGTCAACATGCCAAAAGGCTGGAGGAATGCTTAGCTATTCTCATCATCTTATGGGAGGAAAGGTGGTCACAGACCAAAGCCCAGCAAGGCAAGCCATCTTTCTCCACCCTCTGACACTGCTCAACGTCCTTTCTCCCCCAGCCCTCCTGCACAGAGATGGTTTAAGGACAGAAGGAAGAAGGGCTCTAGGACAACACTAGCAAGTAAGGAAAGACCTCTGCACCCAGTCTTGCAACAAGCGATGAGACTAGCTGGGGACGGAGGGTGGCATCCCTGGCGTGGGCTCTGGGAGTTAGACCCTGGATTATGAGCCACTCAGGGTTCAAGTGGCTGAAAGCAGCTAATGTGGTGGAAAGGAGGGCTGGCAGGGGAGGGGTTCTGATTTCAGAAAGTAGAGGTCAGCAGGGGCGGGCCATGCCGGCCTTTGGGGCCCTTCCAAAAGTGAGCTCCTTATCTCAGAAGCAGTGGAAGCCACTGGAGAAAGTTCAAGTGTGCTTTGGGGTTGGGGGTGGGGAGAGGAGGGAGTCACCTGATCAGACCTGCATTGTTGAGACTGCCAAGGGGAAGAAGGAAGCATTGGAAGAGGGCCAGAGGGAATCAGGGAGAGCTGTTAGATTTCCATAGTGGCTCAGGACGTTTGATCTAGGATTCCAGCAGGGGAGGCCCACTGGCCTCCTTTGAGAGCTGTTTTAGAGAACACTGGGCCTCTGGCTGTGTTTGGAGGGTGAGAGAAGAAAGGGAAGTACACAGGGGATTTGCAGGTTTCTTGGGAGTCAACTGGGTGGCAGTTGGGCTGCCGGCACAGCGGGGAGTGGTGTGGGAGGAGCAGGAGGTATGGGGGAGGGGGGCAGGGTGCAGAGAGAAGTTCCTTAACAGGGACAATCACCTCCACTGTGCTTTATGCAAGTCACTATGCCGGAGGAGGGGAGCTTCCAAAGCAAATACCGCAAACGCTTTCAGTGCCCTCAAGATCGGTGCCAAAAAAAGATCCACCAGCAATGGCTGAGTGGAGTAATCTCAAATGTGCATTTATGGCTCCTGCGGTGATCACAGCAAAGGCCTCAGTCATTAAAGCCACTGGGAAGTCTTCAATAACTGTGCGTTGTGTGACTGAATGTCCCAAAACAGGTATCAGAAAAAAGACAACCCACAAACCTTTATTCAGCCATTATCATGTGTCTAGCCCCACCTTGGCGTAAGACAGAGACAAGGAAGGGCAGGATTAGCCCCCTCCCTCAAAAGATTTACACAAGGGTTGAGAACAAGTAACCACACATGAGTGTTAGAGGAACACAGGACAGACCGTCACTAAATGCTGACCTAAAAGGATCCCACTTGGGGTGGCCAAAGAGGGGGGCAGGATTGAGTCAGTGACCTGGTCCCACCAGGGGGAATATCACACAGGAAGAAGGGAGTAAAGTGCTTCCAGAGAAGGGGGGGCCTGCCTGATCCTGGAGGAGTGAGTAGAAGGTGTAGGGCGGGCTGGGAAAGGGGGACAGCCAATGAAGGGTCACCAGAGTCCTGGGAGAGGTGCCCCTAACCGTCTCGCAGTAGGGGGGCATCCTACACGGGCAGGAAGATGCCAGTCTTGCCTCGGACAACTACATGCTGAGATGGTTTATTTCTTTAAAGGAATTTAAAGTCCTGTTTTAAAAGTGGGGACATCTTCTCACTCCGAAGGCTCAGGCGGACAGTTCCTTCATTATCAGCAAAGCTGGGTGCACCACTTTCCTGGCCCCAGTCCCTCTCCCACACAAGCACCACCACCAAGAAAACAAAAACACAAAACACAAAACACCACCGCACCGACCTTTGCACAATTTCCTTTCTTCCTGCAAACTTCTGTCTGCCTCCGCTGCCCCCCACCCAAGGCAGGCCCGGTTCGCTTCAGCGGAGCCTCTTTGCCCTTTTCCTAATAAAGTCCACTTCCTCGGCGCTGGAGGCAGTGGAGGACCGAGGGTACGAGGCGGCCCGAGACGTGGGAACGGCCCCTTCAAGCCTTCAGCCCCCGCCGCACGTCCGGGCTGTGGGTTCGATCCCTGTCTGCGTGGCCGTGTCGGGGGTCCCCGAGTAAAAGGGCCACTGTCACCGTGCTCCGAAGAGACCGACAGGGTCGGACAGAGGCAGGGCCCGGGGGCCAGAGACCCGCCTCGGAGGTCGCACGGGAGGAGGGGGCTGAGGCGGGCTGCCGGGGACGCGGACTCTCGCTACAGCCCGCGGCCCCAGGGGATGACACAGCGTTTCCTCCGCACCCCGGCTCTCCCCGCATGTCCTCGTTCCATCCCCGGCAGGGCACCAGCCTGCCGACTCGCTGCGTCAGCGGATCCCCCGCTGGAAAGGACCGGGGACGCCGGGGACGCCGGGGCCGCGGGGACCGCTCGGCTCGTGGCCCTAAACCATCGCGCCCTGCGGACCTGGCTTGGGGGTCGAGGGCCGGGAGCATGACCGCGGGGTGCGGACGCTGCCCGGGAGCTCCGCGAGCAGCTCGCAAAGAATGTCAGTCCCCACCCACGGAAAGTTAGAAGGCATCTCCGCCACGCCAACTTATCATCCAGAGCCGGAGTCGAACTTTCCGCCGGGAGTGGCTGGCTGCACAGCCCAAAGCGACCCTGCAGAAGCCGCTCGGACCCGGACGCCCCAGATCCCGGGCCGCGACCGGCAGCGACCAATCACAGAGCGCCTCGGGCGGGAACGGCTGGAGGGCGCGGGCAGCTGAGGAGTGACGGCACCGGCGGCCAATAGGGAGCTAAGGTGGGAGTCCTCGCCCATCCTGCTCACCAATGGGAAAGGGATGGCTGGGGCCGAGGTCCCCGAGGCAATAGCTGCAGGCTTCCCGGTGGCCGCGGGTCGGAGACCCTAGGACTAAAGGGAATTGGGGAGAGGAGTTGGCTCGCCCTCCCTGGGCCACCCGCCGACCCTCAGACCATAGCCCGGTCCTCACCTGCTGAAAGCGGGGTTTGCCCAGCTGGAAAGGAGGTGCATCGGTCGAGGTGTTAGCGGCACTAGCCGCCGCCGCCGATGCTGTGGTCGCTGTATCCGCCATGGCCACTGACGCCTGCAATCTCCGGCCCTTTTAAAATGTCCCTCCTCGGCCCCCGCCACAGCTGCTTCTCCCGATTGGCCATAAGCAACCGCAGCGAGCCGGAGGCGCAAGGGGTTGTGGGGAGCGTAGTTTTTCTCGTCACGGGGGTTGACAACCCTAGACTGCGGAGAGTTGCACCGACTCAGACCCAGTCTCGGTTCCTGCCGCCAGATCTGCAGGGCTCCGCAGCGTGGGAAGAGTACGCGGGTACGACTCTAAGGTTCCGACAGGGAGCACGGGGCTACCCCTCGCCGGTTACCTTCCCCTAGAAGTTTAGTTACTGCGGAGGGCATCGCTCCTGGGGCGCTAGCCCAGAAGAGCCCTACTCAAGCGGGTCCAACTGGGGACCAGATGGGCAAGGACTCCAGGATGTGTAGGGTTAATCCCGGAGAGCTTTCTCCAAGGACTTGCGCTGCGGAATCTTCACGCAGTTCCTTCTGCGGCTACCTTGCCCCTCCCCTTGTGCTCTCCAGCCATCCTGACACCCAGAGCATGCTGGGCGCTCCCCGCCCCTGACCCTTGAACATTCTGAACCCAGAGAACTCCGTAACTTTTTATGTTTGCCTGACTCTGGCTCTCCTGACCTCAGCCTACACATTGCATTTCCCGATCCATCACCCTACTTCCCCATAATCCACTTCCACTCCTATAGTACCCAGCACTTTTTTGCAGCCCGGGTACTTATGGTTACTTATGGTTCTGCGATGTGTTTCCTACTGTAAGGTCCAGAGGACAGGAGGTGTTCTACCGCTGAGTCCTCAGTGCCGGGCTTGGCAGGGCTTGCAACAAGGACTCAAATATTTGCTGACTGTGTGAGTTAAACAGTGGGAGCTTCAGAGCCTGGGCAGGTTCCACTTTCTTTGTCCAACTAAGGAAGATCCCTCCCCAGTCTAATTCCCAAGAAGGAGAGAATTGGGAGCGGGGAGTGGGGTTCAGTAGTGTTTATTAAGCACTACAAGGACTTTAGGTAAGAGAGGGCAGCGCATACACAGGCCAAGACACCAGCAAGGATGATGATAAACCCGCTTGTGCAGTACAGAGTAGAAGATTCCTAGCTGAATTAGCTGGTCAGTGAGCCAGGCTGGGGGCAGGGGAGGAAAGCTGTCTGTTTCACCCAAGAGGACAGTAGAAATAATTTTGACCTTAGGGAACCTCACTTCAGGTCTCCTTCGTTTCATGGTGAGGTGGTGAGGTGCAGCGTTGGCTCATGCCTGCCCATGTCTTTCTGGACAATGCACGATCTAGAGCAGTCAGTTCCTCATCTGTCAACAAGAACCATGAGAAACAGACTCTTCCTAAAGCCAGAGAGAGGTACTAACTAGCCATGAAGAGTCATTTGTATCTTGGATTTGTATCTTTCCCAGCCAGACTAAGCGGCCTCAGAATAAGAATCAGGTCTTTTACCCTCTGTATTCTCCCACAGTACTCAAGGAATGTAGGTCTCTTGGCAAAGACAAGACTGAGTCCAGGCCACTGGGCAATGCTGTGCTGCCCCTAGTGTTAGTACAGAGGCAGCGACACTCCAAAACCCCATCACCTGCCTTCTCCCCCAGAAAGCCTCCTTTTCATACATTTATCAAAACAGGAACACCATTGAGCCACCTGCAGTATGGGAACTTTTTATTCTTCATAAAGTGCACAAAACATGAAGAACAAGCTCTTTATAAACAGGAGTTACAACTAGGAAGACAAACAGCAAAGCAGAACTGTGCCTGCTCTCTGCCCACCCCACCTGCAACTCTCCAAGTTGCGGCCAGGAGCAGAAACGTCTGACAAGAACCTTGGGCTTCAACTCACAACTCTCCTGAAGACATCCTTGCCCTGGGCATTTTGGAGGGCCATGGTCAAGGACGAGCAGAAGATCAGGGTCAGGGCTAGTAATGAGTAGAGCCCGGAAGAATATGTAGTAGAAGAGGTCTCCCCTTCCCCC
The DNA here is from genome assembly GCA_004024625.1 of Mellivora capensis. Taxonomy (NCBI): domain Eukaryota; kingdom Metazoa; phylum Chordata; class Mammalia; order Carnivora; family Mustelidae; genus Mellivora; species Mellivora capensis. The sequence goes on along the minus strand of PISX010000111.1, from coordinate 224,064 downwards.
AGAAGAGATACCTACCCAACTCCCAATGACCCCCCAAAAACATGACCCAAGACCTGGACACCTGTGGACACTTTCTCAGCTTTGAAGAGTGATCCTTAGGGTGGGTAACATTACAGGGACTTTCCCCTCATGTGTGTGTGGGGGGTCCTCTGCTTCATCCTGGCAGAAGACATCACCCATAGTGCACATTTCCTTCCAAGGCTTTCAGAGAGATCCCATAGGCCCTCTCAGGAAGGAAAGGAGGTCCCAGGGGAGCTCCTGCCTCCTTGCTGGGTCAACAGTATCCTCCTTCAGCACCTCCTCACCCCAAAACCTTTGCTCAAGCAGGGTACCCAAGTCACTAAAGGTTCCCTGCAGATGCCATGGGAAGCCTGCCATATTTTCTGCAAGCAAACCAGGGGCTGGGCTAAAGGACAGACACTTCATTTCAAAGTGCACTGCAGCCAAGCCAGGCAAGGCCACGGGCAGAAGGGACAGGCTGGGAGAGCAGCTAGCAGATGACGGGAGGGCAATGAAGGCTTTTTCCTAAGTATAGGCAGAATGGGACCTCCTACTTCCAGAATGCAGTTATTATCCCAGGAACCTTCTCAGTTGGGGTTGAGGGACGAAGAGAAGGGGCAGGAACGTTAAAGGAGCAGTGGCAGCTTCGCCAGACCCTTAACTGAAATTAACTCTAGGGGAGGGGCACGGGGCACAGCAAGGCTGACCCATCCTCCTTTCCCATACCCAGGGCCTGACAGATCGGGCCCCATGTGCTCAAGAGGGAGGGAGGGGGACACCAAACAGAGAGAGAGAGAGAGGTCTACATCCAGAGGCTCTTGACCCCACCCACAAAAGGCACATTTTAATTGGTTTCCAAAAGTTCAAACCCCGCCCCGCAGCAGCACAGAGTTTTGGCATCTGGACAGGCAACAAAAACAAACATGGAAGTTTGATCCCCAAACATAAGCAGCCCAAAGCCCCGAGGCCTGTGGACGGTGTGCGAGGAATGTTCTCCCCACCCTTTCCTCAGCTTTCCATGCATTCACATGAGAGATGCTCAATGGGAAGACCAGAGGAGGAGGGTGGCCGGGGCCTGGAGAATCCACATCTCCATCTCTCTTCGTCCACATGACCCTCGCCCTGCCAAATGCTGGAAACACACAGAATCGGGACACAGCAGAGACGAGACCAAATCATGCTCCTTGCTCTCAAGGGAACAGACACGAGGCTCCAGTTACCTAGAACTGCAAACTGGGCAGCCTGGTTCCTGCCACAGCCCCAGTAATGCTAGGAGCCCTCTAGGGGCAGGAGACAGAAGATGACGGGGACAAGGGTTTAGCCTTGGATGAAATGACTGTTGTTGTGGGGTAATAAAGTGCGTCCCAGATGCCAAATCAAATTGTTGCTCACCCCAGCTCTGACTTGAGGGCTGAATTCTTTGTTCCAATTCCCTGGAGCCCCCAAAACTAAGGGACATGAAAATAGGCAGGTGGGAAAGACCCACGGAGGGTTCCCAAAGACACACGAATTGTACATGGAACCTGATGCCTCCAATGGGAGTCCCGAGGGCCCCTCTTCCAGCAACCCCCACAGAGGCAGGAGGTAGGGGGAGCAAGGAGTGACAATGGAGGACAGACAATAGCCTGCCCGGGTGAGAGTGAGTTCAGTGGGAAGGAGGGCAGCGCAGGCCCGGTTTGGGCAGTGGGCCCACGTGACCCTCCCAGGGGCAGGGGTGGGAAGGGCTACTTGGGGGGGTCAGGGGGGATCTGCAGCAGTGTGGGTGAGGTCTCCATGATCCGCACCAGCAGCCGGTCAATGTAGCTCTCCAGCTCCTGCACATGCTCGTCCCGCTGGCTCAGCTCCCGCTCCCGCTGCAGGAGCAGGCCGATGAGCTCATCGTGGGTCAGGTGGTAGTACTTGGCCGACTGGTCCAGCACACCTGAGTCCTGAGGCCGGGGATGACAGTGAGCAGGGCGGCCTCAGGCCTACCTGCCCACCCACCCACTAACACCCAGGTTTCACCCCTATAGGCCCCGGAGCGGCCTCTGTCTCCAATGCAAGAGACCACCTAACTGGCTTCAGGGCCCCGGCGTGGGGGACAGGCCTGTTCTTCCCTCCACCCTGCCCAGCACGCAGCTCTTGACCTCGGGCCGCCTGGCCGCTCTCCACCGCACCACATGCCTGGCATCCTGTCCAGCCTCACCTTCAGCCTCTTGGTGTCCACAGTCTGGCCCACGTGGGGGGCTGGAGCCACAGGCTGAATGCCACCGGATGTGACCGTCTTGAGCTTCTCCAGCCCGCTGCTCAGAGCTGTACTCAGACTGGAGCGAGGCTGCTTCCTGTCTGGGCTGCCCTCCACGGGAGCAGTACTGAGGGGCTTCACAGGGTGGGGACTGCAGAGACAGAAAGGAGAGGTGTTATGGGGATGGGGGAGCAGCATAATGGAAACAGGGGTTGGGGGGGCGCACCAGCACTTGGCGGCAGCTGTGCCGCACCACAAGGCCTCAGGGCAGCTGCCACCAGTGCTCCTCAGCAGGCCTTCCTCCCTCCTTCCTCACTGCTCTCCTCACTCCTCTCCATTTTACTCCCTCAGAAGGCCTGCCCCCCTCACGGGAGCAGCACAGCCTGGCCCACGACCTTCCTAGCACCTCTAGCCAGTCTTTACCAGGACCACCCCCTCTGCTTCCCTCCCTCTACCACACTGTAACCTTTCTCTAGGGGACTGACCGACCCTTCCAGGGTCGCCATTTTCCCACGACTGGGGACTCACAGGCTGTGGGGCTTTCAGTGCTAAAACCTGGAAAGACTTGGGCAAACTGGGACACTTTGCTGTTGTCTCTAAACTGGTTTTTCCCATCAGCGTTGACAATGGCATGAGAAAGACACCTGGCTATCTGCCCTCAGTCCCGCCCCAGCTCCCCTTCCTCTTCACCCAGCCCCACCAGAGCACGCAGACTGCATTGTCTCTAGAAGTTCTTACCTTTTGTTGATTCCTCAACCCATCAGAATGGGGACCTTGGCCCCGCCAGCCCAGCACAAGTGCTCCTGCCGAGCCCACCAACCCCTCAGCTCTCCACTCACTGACCTCTCTGTGGACTTGACTCCTGGACCACTCCTCGCTTTGGCCTGCTCTCCCTCATTTCCCACCAAGACCTCCATCTGGTTTTCTGACTTCTCAAAGTCTCCTCTCAGTCTTAACCGCTAGCCTGCCCTTGGATCCCTCCCTTTCCCACCTTGGCCCTAATGTCATCCCCAGCCTGGACCTCAGCCCCGAGCTCTAGGCCCACACAGAGTTGGAGGCTGGCTGGCTCCACTCTGGGTCCAGCTTGGGCGCACTGCACTGGCCTCTACACCTATCTTCTCCTTCGTCCCCACCCCCCCTCCCAGCAGCGTATGGCTACAGCCAGACCCTTGGGAATCCCTGATTCCCTGATTCCCGGGCCTCAGCTCCAGGGCTAACAAACACTAAACCTGCTGCCTCTCACCTTCTCTCGCACTGGCCCCTTCACTCCCCATCAGTGCTGGCTACCGCCTTCATCTACACCTGCTGCCTCATCTCCTCAGAGGGAGTCTTGCCCACCTCCAACCACTGCTCTATTCTAATGGGATGGTGATCTCAGCTTCTTCGATGTTCAAACAGCCTCTACTGGCTCCCTATCAGATAAGAAAACAGTCTCTAATAGAATCAGGCCCTGCCCTTTCTTCTTGGGTCTCCACTCCACACACTGCTGCAAACCAGGAAAAGCGCTCTTTCTCACCTTCAAGCGGTCCCTCTGCACAACACCTGCCCTTGGCCTGCTGGCCCTTCGCCTGCTGGCCGGCTAACTCCTCCTCGTGTTTCAAAGCCATGCAAGGCCACTTCCTCTAGGAAACTTTCCTGATTCCCCTAAGCTGACTACAGGGACCCCGCTCTGGGATCCCTCGGCACCCCAGACCTGTGACAGGCATGCAAACTGCTAGCACCGGACCCCAAATCAATTAACCTTTCCCCAAGGAACCTCTTAAAATCTATGGCCAATTCACAGAGCTTTTGGACTATTTAGAAGTAGGAAGCAAAATGATTTAGCCCAAAGCCCTGGACTCCCTCAGAAGAGGGACAGCCCAGACCCAGAGAAGCCAATTCTGTTACTCAGGATAGGGCCACGGATTCCTGGGACGAGTGGCAGAGAGGCCAGGTGGGGGGCCGACAACAGGGAAACCAACGTCTCTCCTCCCACCCAGGAGTCTGCATTAGGGACAGGAGCTTAAAAGCTGCTCTCCTGTGACCCAGAGACTGTGCCCTGGGAGGGAAGGAATAGCCGGGTGGCATCTGGAAACCCTGAACAGGTCCTGGGCTCTCAATCGGATTGGCCCCACACATCGGAGGGACCCTGGACCCCAGAGCTCTCAAGACCATTTCCTCCTCTGAGAAATGGGGACAGCTCTATTTGGCCCATCTACTTGAAGATGAAGGGACACACTGAATTCAGACATGAAACTCACTGTAAAGGGAATGAAGCTTCCCAAAGGTAGTATAATCAGAAGTGAGACTAGAATACAGCAGGGCCAGCTAAGGACGCTCTCATCACTGCAAGGATGCTGTGACCACCTCCTCTCCCCAACCTCTGGGGATGGCTTCACTACCCGCTACTGGCACAGCAGCCCAGGGTAGCCCAGACTCCTTCCCTCCCACTTCTCATGTATCAGCAGGGGCCCCCTCGGCCAGCTCCTCATGGGTGCCTGTCTGTCTCCCTCACTGCACTGGGAACTGTCCAGGCACACCGTGGGGACAGCGTCCCTCATCTCTATGCAGCGTCTGACACAGCGTGGAGGTGCAGTGAACTGGGGTGACTACATGTATGAGCTGGCAGGCAGGGGCTCCAGTCCAGGACCCCCACCCTGCCCTGCTCAGCAGTAAAAGCAGCCGCCTCTGCTCCCCCCACTTCTTCAGTCAGGGCTTCTAGGGTACTAGCCTCCTTCTGGACTTTGCTGCCCCCATCAACTCCAAGCGACCTGTGTCTCCTGACCTCAGCTCTGGTCATCCCTCACCAATCAACCTAGTGGGGAGGTCACAGCCTCATCACTCTTCTTAAACAAACCAATGCCACAGTGACCACAATCACAGAGGCATCCAGAGGCCACCCAGCCCTGTCTTAAGCACCTCGGGACCACTCCCTGAAAAGGCACAGATGCAAGCCAATGAGGCACCTGATGGGGCTACAGACCGCTTCTTCTGGGGGCAGGGGCGTGGTCATTTTTCTTTTTGTCCTCTAAACAGCTCTTGGGCTTTCTCTCCAACAGAGCTCGATACCAGTCCCTCCTCTGGCTCTCTGCCTCCCACAGCCCACTTCCCCGTGGCCCCCATCTGATAAGCGTCACTGCCCCCGGCACCCAGCGCCCCTCGCAGCTGAGGGCCTGAGCTCTTCTCCCCCTTCCCCTGCCAGCCCACACTGGCTCTGCCCACGCCGTTCCTCACTCCCTGCACCTCAAACTTTGCGGGGCACTCTGCTTGTCCAAGGACCCTGAGAGGAGACGGCTTCCAAGCCAGTCTCACTGAAGGGCTCCATTCTTCAAAGCCTACCCTCTCCTGCCTTTCGGGGAAGAAATGTTCCATCTGCCCCTGGAAGGGCTGAGGCTGGAATGTGAACACCTTGGCCTCTGGGCTGCTTTGCCCCCTTTGCCCACCTTCTCCTGCAGAGTCTTTTCAGGGTGACAGCTCACCTGGTGCTGGACTGTGGCTCCTCAGCTGGTCGTGTCTCCAAGGGCAGAAGCACAAGCGGGGAGGCTGGGGTGGTTGCAGCGTGGTCTTCCCCGGGTGGGGCAGGGGAGCCCCCGGGGGAGGAGGCTGGCTCCTCAAGGGTTGGGGAGGAAGAAGTCAGGGGCTGAGCTCCAGGCAGAGGGGAACATGGAGGGCTGGGCCCCCCATGATGGTGGCCGACCCAGGGTGGGAGAGGGGGTGGTGGAAAAGCAGGCTCTGGGGGTGTGGGCAGCTCTTCTGGACCAGAGAGGATGGAAGGTTCCCTGGACCCTGGAGGGGATATGGACGGGAGACTGGGGGGGTCTTGGCTCCCCTGAGACAAGAAGGGGTTCAAGGCATCCTCCTCTGATGCCCAGAGGTCAGTGTGTTGGGAGCTATCTGGCAGGGATCCAAGCCCCTCTTCTACTGGTCCCTGCCTCCGGGCCTCAGGACCCTCAGGGCTTCCTCCTTTCTCTGGAGCCCCCCAGATCTGCGGACTCTGAGGAGCCACACACTCTGAGTAACAGGGTACGGGGAGGGGACCCTCAGGGCAGCTGGTGGGCGGGGATGAGGGCGGCTGAGGCACGGGAGGGCTGGCACCCTCCGCTCTATCTTGCAGGCCTGGCCCACCCGGCAGGATTCTGGAAGAATGGTTGTCAGACTCTGCCCCCAGCGTCTGGCCCTCCTCCTTGGCCTCCTGCGGACCAGCAACCAGCGGACTTGGAAGGCTGTCTTCTCCTCCTGCCTCCGCCCGCCTGCTTCTCAGACCCCCCGCAGCAGCCGCTGCCACTGCCACCCCCTCCTCCTCCTCCTGGGAATCTGAAGGCGCGAAGAGGCGCGGTGGCTTGGGAGGCGGCCTGCCGGGCTGCGGCCCCCGGTCTGACGCCTGCTCAGGTTTGGGCTCCAGCTCCGGCTCCCGGGGCACAGGCCCCTCGCTCCCACCAGGGCTCACAGGTTCTGGTGACTCTGGCCGCATCTGCTCATCAGCCTCTCCCCGCAGGGCTGGTGAGGGCGTCTCAGCTGCAGGAGAGATGGTGACCACATCCCAGGGCCATGAATCGTCGGTATTGAGCTCATGCAAAAGCTGGCCTTCGCCTCGGGAGGCCGCCTCCTGGACCTCAGGGGCGTCATCGGGACCAGGCAGCCTTTCCCACACACTGATCACTTCAGGGGAGCTAAACAGAGACGTCGCACTGTCTGCTGGACTCTGCCTTGCATCCTCTCCAGGGGCTGGCGGCTCTCTGTCTGCTTCGGAGTCCATGGCTCTTGGCTGCAGCTGGGCTGACGAAGAGGGCAGGCTGGCCCCAGCTGGCCCCAGGGGCCCCAGCTCAGCCACACTGCTGCTCCTTCGGTCCAGTCCCAAGTCCAGAGGAAGCCTGGGCTCCAGCCACACGCTGCTCCCACCTCTTCCTCCTCCCCCAGGGGCCCCCGGGGGCTCGGCTGCCTTCACTGTCATGGCCCCGCGGCCTTGCTCCTGCGGCCCAGTCACCTCCAGCCCCACTCCTCCTGCAGGGGCCAGGATCTTGCTCCTGGCCTCTGGACGCAACCTGCTGGCGGCAAAGACGTTGAAGGTGTCGTCCCACTCAGGCGGGGCTTTCCCAGGGGAGGCCAGGGGGGTGGGGCTGGCCCTGGAGGCACTGGGGAGAGAGGGAGCAGGTGAAGGACAGTTTAGTGCTATGTCGGCTAGGAGCTCCTCGAAGAAAGGGTTGCTCTGCATGGAGGTGAGGAACGGGTTGGTGAGACCCGAGAATCCAGATGGGGTGGCTTCGGGGGCGGCGGAGGCGGCAGCGACGGCGGCAGCAGCAGGGGAGGCGGCTGCAAAAAGGTTAGTGCTTAGCATGGGAGCAGCGGTGGGAGCAGGAGTGGGGAGGACCGGAGCACAGGGGGAGCAGGGGAGGTGGTGAGGAAGAGCAGCTGGGTCAGGTTCTACCTGAGGAGACACGTCCAGGCTGTGGAGGGAGACAAAACCATGAGCCTCCTGGTTAATGCCAAGACCGGAACCGGCCTTGCTGAACACCCCTCGCAGGCCCACCCCCCCACATCTGCCTCGGGCCGGGTACCGCACATCACACCCGCATGGGCTGGGTTCAGGCCTGTGTGCCAGGGGACAAAGGGAAGACCCCAAAACATAATATGATTAGGGGCTGCCCAAGGAGGGAGATGCTGGGCAGAGCTCATGTAATCCCATGTCCAGGCAGGATCCCAGCCTCCACCAAAGGTTCTTCAGGGGCCCAGAGGCTGAAGAGTCTTGTCAACACCAGACTTATGCCCACAGAACCAATCAAGTGTCTTACAGCCCCTCAAGGACAGAGAGGAAAGAAATACTAGCTGCGTGAAGAGGATAAAGAGGCCGGAGAAAGGCCAGGCCTCGAGACCCGGCTGGGCAGAGCCAGCACGAATGGAAGCCCGCAGGGTCCCTGGGATTCTGGCGGCTGGAACAGATGGGTTCTACTGACCTCTTGCAGAACTAGGAGGTAACGACGGGGCAGGCATCGAACAGGACAAAGTGTCCATCAAAAGAAATTCCTCTCCCGTTTCTTGGAGGGGTACCATCACCTGCCCAGGCAAGACCCTGCTGAGGCTAGCTCCTGTCAGGTGCCCACCTGAGGGTGCCCCTCCCCAAGGGCACCCACGGGCCAGCCTTGAAAGTAGCCCCGCTCTGGAGACGAGGGCTGGAATGTAGCAGCAGCGGCGACTCTGGAGGTCACCCGCGGCCTCTTGGGGTCTTCCCCACACAGACAGACCGCTGGCTCCCCTGGGAAAACCATTCCATGGCAGTGGCCCTACATTCCCACAGATGCCGGAGAACATTGGCTGGCCTCTGGGGGAGGGAGCACGGCGCTGCACTTGCACCTCGCCCATGGTGCACGCCTGACTCGTGCACAGGAACAGACTCAGAAACCAGAGCTCTCGGCTTCCTGGGGACGACCCCAGCAGACAGAAGACCAGGAAGACAGTGCACACCCCAGTTTTAGCACTGACAGTGGCTGGCAGCTGCCTCGTGGCTGAGCCCACCTGTCAGGCCCAGGCCCGGGGGGCCTCTCCTACCGCCTGCTTCCCATCTTCCAGCTCCCACTCGAAGCCCAAGACCCCCATTCCTTGGTCCCTGCCCAAGTGAACATCCCGGGGATTCCTCCACCTCCATCTTCTCCACTCAAGCTGCTGCTTCTCACGGGGAAACACTGGGGGGCAAGCCCAGGGGTGGCAGAAGCCAGGCTTTACCAGCCAGCCGGTGAGGCATGCAGGCTGGGGTCGGGGGGCACCTATGGAAGGAGGCCAGGAATTCTGGAGCTCACCAGGATTCTTCTGGGAACCAGGGCCGACAGAGCAGGCCGCACACAGAGCTGGGCAGAGTCTGGGCCAGCTTGTCTACAAACACTGGGGGGCAGACAACGGGAAGGACTCCAGCAAAGGTGGGCTTCCCAAGACAATCTGGGAGTCTGGGATTCTCGCCTCATGGGCAGGGCACAGCCGGGTCCCAAACCCTGGCTTTCTCTGAAGAACCCCGCTTCCAGAGACTCTCCTGACTCTTTTGCCCTATAACTCCCCATTCAAGGGTGACTTCTCAGCCTCACACTACCACTTACAGATCAGGTCATATTTGGGTAGGGAGGAAGGTAAGAATCCCGTTGACTCCCACCCCGCCAGGCTTCCCAGCACTTCTCTGCCTCTGTGGTCCTGATATACTGAAGATACTGAAAGAGGTCAAATCCTAGGCCCAGAGTCCCAACCCCCACAAACATCCCTTCTCCCTTTACTCCAAGTTGGCCACAGGCAGACCCAGGCATTATGTGCCTACCTCAGGGACAAAGACAGCAACAGACCACCACCATGTGGGTCAAAGCCCTGCCCCCAGCCTGCCCCCCGACTAGAGCACCCATACCGGACACAGCCCAACTCTACCAGCAGGACTCAGCCCACAGGAACAGGCTACCAGAGCCACCTCTCTCTCCAGAACCCATTCTGACAAGTGACCAAAGGCGTCTGGAGGAAGAGAGCTCCATCAACATTAAATAGCACCAGGCTTAGCTCTGCACACTCCCCGCCCCCTTACCCTTGGCCTGGCCCCACTCACCCTTGTGGTCTGACAATAATCTGGCTGGCTGTCAAGACTGCAGGGCAGGAGAGCTGCAGGGAAGTAGGCTGGGAGCCCCAGGCAAGACTAGCACCCTCCCCTTCACTGGCTCCCCAGAGGTACACACAAACCCGTTGGTATGGAACCAGTGAAGGGCTCTCCCTAGAGGAAGAGACTCCACGTGCCAGGCCTGGCAGGCTCCCAAAAGCCGCAGCACCTCTGAGAGCACCCCATCCATCCCTCCTATCCAGCGACACAGCCCCCCCACCCGCTTCCCCACATACCTCCCTTGCCCTGGATCCAAACCAAGGGCACACCTGTCCTCTCCCTACCACTCCAGCTGGCACAGATCAAAGACCCATTCCCATATGGGGTTATCTCTGCAGGTTATGCTCTGAGGACACAGCCTGCCGAGCCAGCTAGCACAGCGCCATCCCCCAAGCACATAGAGGGGACCTCAACATATGAGGACTTGTCTTCTCTTTAAGGAACAAGGTTGGGGGAAGAAATGAGAAGTCCAAATGTCTCTGCCCCCACAACCTGAGAGAATAAAACTTTAGAGCTTGCAGGAACCTTAGGACAACTGGTGAAACCTTAAACACAGGAATCCCCCCTTCTCTCTGCAGGCCCCTTTGCTTAAACATCGCCGTGGCTGGGCGACAGACTGCATCACCAGGCCAGCCCTGCAGCTAGTGGACAGCTCCTCCCCAGGCTGAGAGGAGCTGCGTGTCCTTGTCATTTCCATGCACTGGTCCCCAAGGTGGCATGTGTATGTGCCAAGGCTCTCCACCGGGCAGCCCCCTGAGAGGCCAAAGCCAGTCTTCGAGGCATATGCCCCCCCAGTCATGCCCTTCAGCCCTCCCTCCGGAGGCAGGAGCCCCTGGGCCCTCCTGAGAGGGGCCTGATGTCCAGGAAAGGTGTCCAGGAGACTAGACATACCCTCCCCCATCATCTGGGCACAAGGAGGTGACAGAGAAGGGCCCAAGAAGCTCTAAGTAGGGACACCACATAATTTACCTTCCAAACCAGGACATTTTTACCACGGTAAAAGGGCAATATTAACTACAGCAGGAAAATAGGCCCAAACAGGATGGATGGCCACACTAGCTTGTGGTCACTGGACACATGTCACATCCCTTATTTACCCCACGGGGAATGCCACTGAGACTCTGAGCTTTCAGCAGCCAGCACACACTCCGGGCTCATCAGGACCTCAATGTCCTACTTCTGGTGAGGGGCCAGGACAGATGCACAGACCTCCAAAGGCCACCACGATACACTTGCCCCCATGCTGTACCACACTTACCCCAGTTAAAAAATACTTGCATCCCACACTTGATCCCCTACTGTACACAGGGTTCTGTGGTTAACGTGAGGACGGGGAAGGTGAGCTCCAGTGGCCTGCCCACAGGGAGCTTATACTCCAAAAGGGTCAGAGAAGAATAGACACAAAGACAAGCCTGCATGGCCTTGACAGTCCTCAGACACACGGTATGTGGCTCATGCTGCCGCTCAGGACTCGTGGCTCACAGCCAGGTGAGTAAGTGGCCAGTCCCACGGCTCAGACCTTAGTCTCAACTATCGCCACCCCTCCCCAACCCAGGCACACACCCCGCCATGGGACCCAGCTGACTAGAACCAGGTCAGGACGAAAATGAGGACCATCTTTTCAACTCCACACACCCTCGTTAATTTTCTCCCAGCCACTGGCTTCTCCTAAAACAGCCGCTTTTTGCCTGGTTGCTGTGTGCCCAACAGATTGCTTCAGGCCTCTCCGTGGGGAACCAGTGCCGCGTGGGAGCACTAGAGGGCGCCGCTGCCCTTTCCAGTGAGGAGCACCCAGCAATCCGCACTGGTAGCCCCAAGGGCACAGGCACCCAGAACCTTTGGCCTGTGGACACACCCCAGAGCCCCGACAGGGACCTGCAGCTACCTTCAGTCACTCCGGTTCTGGGTGTCTGACTACAGCTTCCCGCCATGGATTAGCTCACTTCTCATTCTCTCCTCAAAAGCCCAACACAAGCCTCCTGGGCGAGGGCCAAAAGTTGTTTGTTTCTGGCCACCTTCCTGGCTCTGTCAAGGCCCAGGGCCAGGGCGATGCTGACAGGTTCAATGACCAGGTCTCGAGCCTATCCAGACCAGCAGACCAGCCACTTTACCCAAAGAACCCTCGCCCCTGCAGCTACGCCCTCAAATGAGCCCATGGGAGGGCAGGAATCCCTGGATGCCCTCCATCCTGCTGAGGACAAGCTCAGAATTCAAGGAGAAGGGCAAAAAACCAGCTGCCTTATGGCCAGCAGGGACCCAACTTGACTCTGAGGGCAGTTGGGAGACATGGAGACACAGGAGAAGGAAAGCAGGGGCTGTAAGCAAGAGTGAGGACAGCCCCAACATCACTCAAAGTCTGGCCTGCAGGGGTCTGAGCCCAAAGCCTGGGCATATGCACAGAAATGAGCTCACGAGAGATGTCCGCCAGTGTCTGTCTGTCCTGGAGAAGGCCCTGAGATGATCCACAGACATGCTGAGCCCATGGTCTATGTTCCATCTGACCCTGGCCCCCCAGCTCCTTCCTCCCAGCAAATGTTCTATCTGGGCCTCCTGCCACCTCCCTCCACAGGACCACCCACAAACCTAAGCCATCACAGGGCAGCAGGCCCATCCCCTTCTCGCCCATCCTCCCTCGGCTACAGGTGGCCAGCAGTTCCCCTAGGGTCTGATGAGCAGAGGCTGGGTCTCAGGGACAGAAGCTGATGTACCCAGCTGGGGAGGCAGAGGGTGGCATCAGCCAGAGACTGAGCCACTCCACTGGCCCAGCTGCAAGGTGCATGAGAGGCACCAGGAGGCCAGGCCCAAACCCAGAAAGGCCTGGCATTTCTTTCCCCACCCCTCTCAGGGGACCCGAATTGCACAGGGAAAGAGAAGAGCCAGGACCACAGGAGTCCTCTCCCCACAGCTGGGGAGTGGCTATAGGAGCCTCTCTCTGGACCCTTCTTCACATGCCCAGCCTGGTGCCCCACCTGCTACCCACAGACCTGTGAACAGGAGTGGGGCAGGCTGACTGAGAGCAGAAACTGCTGCCCGGCCACACCAGCTGTCTGGCCACAGACACTCCCTGTCTAGGGCCAGCCCCAGGCCCTTAAAAAGTAGGGACGTCTGCTCCTAGGACCTATGTCTGGCCGCCCTCCCTGCTCCCTGCTGGACAGTGCAGCAGCCTCGGATGGTCAGAGCCAGGAGGAGACAAAGGGCCGGGGTGGCGGCCGGGGCTGGGATACTGCAATTTGGTCATCTGAATGACCAAATGTATACTTCTCATGTGTTTGGGTCTTCGTCCACAGTTTCTGGCTCAAGGCTTCCAAAACCCTTGGAATTTCCTGAGTAAGAGCATCTTTTAATGTCTGGTCTCTTGTCCTCACTTCCTGAAATGCTGCAGAGCAGAAAGGGTGAAATGGGCATCTCGTGATTCGTAACAAGCCCCTTTCCACCACAACTGGGTTTGTGTTGATGAGGGGACTTTTTAGAAAGTCCCTGAGGACCCTAAGGCTGGTTGCCGGGGGGAATCAAGTGTGAACAGAAGGGTGGAGCTTTCGGTCCCACCCTGATTCCTGCAGAGGAGAGGGGCTGGAAGGTGAACTGACCACCAATGGCCAATGACTTAATCACTCGCACCTGTGCGAGGAAGTCTCCGCAAGAACTCCAAAGGATGGGGTTCGGGTGCTGAACACATGGAGATGCAGGGAGAGTGGGGTGCCTGGAGAGAGCACGGAAGTCCTGTGCCCTTTCCCCAGACCTTGTCCTGTGCATCTCTTCTACCAGACTGCTCCTGAGTTACAGCCTTTTATAGTAAACCACTGAAAGCAAAATGTTCCTGAGTTCTATGAACCAAGCAAGCAAATGAATCAAACCCAAGGAAGGAGGCAGTCACTAGGACCTCCAATCTATAGCTGACTGGTCAAGAGCACAGGTGACAACCTGGACTTTCGACAGGCATCTGAAATAGCCAGTTAGGGGTGTGGGTGGGGTGTCAATCCTGTAGCTCTGAGCCTATGTGGGGTCAGAGGCGTCTCCGGGTCAACAGTATTAGCACTGAGCTAAACTGCAGGGCACCCAGCTAGTGTCAGAGATCGGCTTGAGCATGTGGGAAACCAGTCCCCACAGTGAATCTGGGTGCAGAATCCAAGTTGGTATTAGGACCCTCTTGAGAGCTCTGCCAGGGCCTGAGCTCAAGGACTCCTGCATCCCTTCCGAGGGTGGGACTCAGTACATTCAGAACACAGCAGCCGTCCTCAGCTTGCTATACTCCAAGAGCAAGAGATAACAGAGGGCCAGAGCCCCAACAGTGTCCAAGGACAGAAGGTTGGTAGCAGATTTTAAGGGAGTTGTCTATAGCCCCTTGCCAGGGCAGGGGCACAACTGGGTGTGAGTGTATGAAGACAGGGGTGGGGACATCAGTGACTTGATGGCCATCTCTCAGAGGGATGGGGTCACGGAGCCAGCTGGGGCAGCTGGGGTGGGGGAGGGGAGAGTTGGAGGTATAGGCCCCGTCCCACCTCTCCACCTGCCAAGGCTTCCTGACATTGAGGCCAGAGGGCAAGGGGTGGAGGCTGGGAAGCAAAGAATTGACACAAGTGGATTTCCCTGCTTTTCTCCCCATTCCCCGCTCCCTCGGGGGCAGGCGTGCCAACTGGCGAAGGGAGACCCATGAGGAGACAGGACTCCTCATTCCATATGGCCCCCAGAGTGCTGTGCCCTTGCGACTTACCTGGGTCCGTGTGCCAACAACGAGCCTCAGCCTGGGGAAGTGGTACCCCCCACCATTCAACCATGCGAAGCCAGAGCCACAGCAGCCTACCCAAGGGCCCCATCGGCTCCAAACTCCCTGCCCCAGGATCCAGGCTGCAAACACCCCAGCATGCTCCCCGAAGAGCAAAGCTGCTTTTGCCAAGGACATACCTGGGTTTCTGAGTTGGCTCCTTGGCTTCTCTCAAGCCAAACCAGCTACTCTTGGCCTTTTCCTCCCCGCTGGATGGGTGGTGTGGGGAGGCCCCCAGGATGGGACCCCCCTTCTCCCCCAGAGAGCCCCGGCGCCCCAGCTCGCTCCGACTCAGCCCCTGGTGGTGATGGTGGAAGAGACCCATCCGGGGCTTCCGCTCCTCCTTCCGGGCTCCCTCCTTCTCAGCCACAGCCTCGGAGGAGGCCACCATGGGCGTGGCAACCTGGACCGGCTTTCCTTCAGGGAGCCGGGCCCCCTCCTCCTCTCCGGAGCGGCTGGTGCCAGGGACCGACCCTTTGGCCCGAGAGCTCAGCTCCTCCTGTCCCGGCAGCACCTCTGAGATGCTGGTGCGGCGGCTGCCTCTGCCCCCAGAGTCATCTGCAGGCCGAGCCCCCTCCTCAGCCGGCCTCGAGCCAGAGGGTGGAAATGGGCCCGAGATGGAGCTGCGGTGCCGTGGGAGTGCCTGGGGCTCCTCATTGTAAATGTGGCTCCCGTTGACGCAGAGCGAGGAGCGGGAAGCAGTCTCCAAGTGGCCCTGCAGGTCCAGGATGGATCGGGGCGGCGTCGCTCGCATCTGGCTGGCCTCATCGCTGTAGGTCCTTTTGTGGGTGAGCAACTTGGGGGACTGAGTGGCATCCCTGCCTGAAAAGGAAGCAGCCATGAGTGAGCAGCAGGAAGAGCAGCCTGGTTCCGGGCCCGCCCGCCCCCCCCACCCCACATCTGCCCCCCCAGCGGGGCCGGGCCCTTGCTCACTCACCCCCTTCGCTGGACAGCCAGCTGCTGCGGCTGGGTGAGCGTGTGAGGAGCTCAGCACCCGGGCCCTGGTAGGCCAGGCTCCCGCTGGCAGAGGATAGGGTGCTGTCCGAGCCCAGAGAAGTGCTGGACTGCGTCAGGGAAGACTTGCGCAGCTTGTTGCGGAGGAAGAAGCCTTTGGCTTTGCCCATCTTGCCCAGGCTGCCCAGCTCGGGGTCCTCCAGGGCACTGCTCGGGAGGATGGCTGAGGCAGACTCCAGCTCAAACTTCTTCTTGCCCTTCACCTTGTCCTTGATCTTGCTGAAAGGGGACCGCGGCTTGTCCTTCATGGACAGGTCAAACATGCTGGCGCTCAGGTTGTTTCGAGTGAACTGGATTGTGACTTGGATCTCTCCGCGCTCCTTCTCCTTCTTGCCTGCCTTGGAGTGTAGCTTGTACCACCTGGAAGAAGGGGGGTGGGGTGGAGCTCCGGTCAGGTCATGGTCAGGGCCCAGGCAGCCCATCCTCCCCTGCCAGGCACCCCACACGGCCTCTCCCCCACAACCCGAGCCGAGAAAGTGTCTACATCTTGTCCGTGGTGGGGAAAACCACATCCTGAGCAGGGGAATCTCTGGTGCTACTGGGAAGGGCCACAGTCACCCCTCCATGCCGCCCTCACATCCCCCTTCCTAGGGGCTCAGAGATCTCCCCGCTGCCCCTCCCCACTCCATCTGGAATTCTGAGGCCCAAAGGGGTGAGGCTGGGTGTGGGAGGAACTCTTAACCGTCCAGGCCCCTGGGATAGACAGACCCACCCACATTTCTCCCTGTTTACATCATCTCCTTGGGCTCATCCCAGCCGAAGCTCTGTTCTGAGCCATGGGTGAGCCCAGGAAAGAACAGCGCATCAGAGGCACAGGGCTGGAACACCAGCCCACACAAACACACACCTCACTCACTCAGGGACTGATCCACACCCCACCAGGAACACCTCTGCACACAACGGCATACAGGGGCCTCAAGTAAGAGACCTGGGGGTGTGGGGGCAAGGGCGCTCGCATCTGCTGAGCATCTCGTGTCTATCACAATAGACTACAAGGGTGTTCACTCCCACGTACCCACAACAAGCCTCGGGGGTCAGAACCGCAACCCTGATTTATACAGCAGGAGGTCAGGGCTCAGAGGTAAAGTAACTCCTCCAAGAGCAAGCAGCCAGAAAGGAGAGAGGAGATGGAGAGCCAGTTTCCATCCCTCCAAAGCCATGTTCTTCCCACTACACACTCCCAGAGAGACCCCTGACACGTGACCACTGCACAGGGTGGGTGGAGGTCACCCTACCGGGGAGGGGTGTGCACGGAACTCTTCCTTCGTCTGCTGCCCAAATCCTCCTGCCTGACCAGACTCCTGGCCAGCGGCAGCACACTATGCTCCACATAGCGTCTTGTGTGGAGCCGCTAGACACCCCCCACCCGGGTCCCCTCCCATTCTACTCAGCAGGCCATGCCCCACCCCCTCTTCCACAGATACGAGCACAGATGCTGCACGGAGAAACTGAACCAGAACACTTCTGGACGTAGGGATACCAAGCCCAAATGATGGGCTCCGGTGCAGGGCTGAAAACGACTGACTGAAAATCGGTCCCCCTTTCTCACACCAGCACCCGGAATGTGTAACCTCCTCGCACATTAGAGCTTAATACAACACTCAAAGGATGTATTCTAGATAAGCTGGAGGAAATCTCCCAGAAAGTAGAAGGGCAACAATGAGGTGATGCTAGGTCAGTCCAAGGAGGTTCATGACCAAGTTACCTGGCAAGTCAAGAAAGAAAAAGGAGTCTGCTCCCATGTGTGAGGGACCTAGGAGTCCTCTCTCCCATCCACAAAACAAGAGAAAGGCTGAGCAAAAGCTGAAAATCAACAACTCCCTGGGGATTTTTAGAGCAGTGGAACTATTTTGTAGGATACTGTAATGGTAAATACATGTTGTTATATATTTGGCTGTACCCACAAAATAGAAAAGACAAAGTTTTATATATAATATAAACTACAGGCTCAAATTAATAATGATGCATTGGGACTGGTTCATCAGTTATAACAGGGTGCCACACTAATGTGAGATGCTAATAATAGAAGAAACAATGGAGGGGGGAGGAGAAAGGCCAGAGCTAGGGAGTATATGTGAACACTCTGTACCTTCCATGCTTTTCTGTAAGCCTAAAGCTGCTCATCAACCAACCAATCAATCAACCAATCCTCTAGTAATTTAAAACAAGGAGAGGGGAGAAGGACTGGGAGGGACCAGAGCACACAAGGAAGAAGAAACCAGGCAAGAAATAACACAAGAAAGCCTTCCTGACCTGAAGGACATGAGCAGTGGCACAGAAGGGCCACACGCATGCAGCACAAGGAACAGAGACCAGGCCGGGAGGTGCCCAGTGACGTTTCAGAACACCAGGCAGAGAAGGAGACCCTGCAAGCTTCCAAACACAGACACACAGGTTTGTACGTTCAGGAATTAGAATAACACTGGGTCCTCACTCCCAACACTGGGTACCCTATGGAGTCGTGCCTTCAGAATTCGGAGGGAAAAAGTTTTCCGCCTAGAATTCTAGATGTAGTCGGTGAAGCACGAAGGTGGAACAAGGCCTGGTGGAGATGTCAGATGAGTCACTGAAGGGCTCAAAGTCATACACACTCAGTACACACATACACCACACCCACACACCCCACACTACCCACCCTCCCACACACCACCCCTCCCACTGCACACTACACTACACCACACACACACACACACACACACAGAAACCACATGCTATACCACCCCCGCACCTGCCTCAGTCAGTGCTCTGGCGGTCTCTGCCCAACCCTAAGATCTGTCCCCCCACAGCACCAGCTCCCTGAACTTCTCAGGCATAAACAAGTTGGGAGTGGGGGATGTTCTGTATGAAAAGAGCTCTTCCCAGGGGCATATGCTGTTGCACCCATTTGGGACCGTCCATCAAGACTGCACCCTTGTGTGCCCATCATGGGCTATGCTCCAGGCCTCTAATGGGTGACCCACATCATGCCCCGAGCAGTGGGAACCAGGGTTGCTGGTTTTCCCTCCTACACCTGAGAGACCATATCCTGGGCAGGCTGCAGCAGGACAGACGGCACAACCAGGTAGGGTAGACGGCCACGCTCCAAGTATGGGTGCACATCTTCATGCTCTCATGGTAAGCA
This sequence comes from Mellivora capensis, assembly GCA_004024625.1. Lineage (NCBI taxonomy): Eukaryota > Metazoa > Chordata > Mammalia > Carnivora > Mustelidae > Mellivora > Mellivora capensis. Next base: position 205,346 of record PISX010000111.1, on the reverse strand, counting down.
GGGGCAGGGGGAGGGTAGGAAGAGTGCAGGGAGAAGAGAGAGAGCTAAGAGACACAGATTGAAGACACAGGTCAGAGGATGTGTCTCATGGGGGTGGAAGGGGAAGGAGGGGAGATTTACTAGAAAAAGTGAACCAGCTTGCATCGACATCCTCACACCCCTACTTTCTCAAGCCAACGCCCACTCTGGGCCTGGCACTCAACTCTTGAAAGGCCAAGCCCTAGTCACTTTCCCCAAACCTAGACTAGGCCCTATGCAGCATAGGAAGATCCTGGGATGTGGGGCAAAAGAGTAGTGTCTGGACCTACCCCAGCCCACGAGGCTCTGGGTAACTGGAATGGGCAGTTACACACACCCTAGCTGGGGCATAAAGGTCACGGGCCCTCACAGTCCCAGCTGCTCCCTCCCCAAGTCGCAGCATTAACAGTAGCTATCTGGGAGTGGGGGGCAGCTGCAGGGGAAAACGACTGTCTGCATCATAGAATATTAACATTTGTGTCCAGTTTGAATTTTTTATAGGGAGCATACATTCTGTCCCAATAGGGAAAAGAGACAGGTAAACGCCCACTCCTATCTTATCTCCTCTGTTGCTTGGGCCACAGAATAGGCTGCTGGCCTCTCGGTCCCACCCCCTCAGCTGAAGGGAGGAAGCATCATTAGCCCATGGTGACACCTGGTGTCCTCTGACCAAAGGATCCTTGCCTCCTGCCCTTCCCCACCCCCTCCATAAGGTCACCTCTGTTTCTCCGCCTCTCCTGCTCTTCCCCAGGGAATTTGGGTCTGCTGGTCTGCCTGTCTGTCTCTCTCTCTGACCTGCTGCTTTTCAGAAAGGCCAGAGTGAGGAGAAAAGACTTTCCTTGCAATTTTCTGAGACTTCCCTATCCAGAGCAGAGTTAGGCTTTGAATGGCAGCTGGGCAGCCGTTGTCACCCATCTACCTCCCTACCAGTCCAGGGAAGGACTGCACTGGACCCTGCTAGGCACCTTGGGTGCCCTGGGACTCAAGAGCAGGCCTTCTCCCAGGGTGCGACCCACACAGGCAAGTTCGGCAAGGCCACACGAACACCAGCTCCCTGACCAAGGCGATATCCCTCCCCTCAACCCTTGCTCCTGCTTCTTCCTGCCTGTCTAGACGGCCCCCTAAGAGATGCCGGACCTGCCAGGCCCTGTGGCACAGGCTAGAAGGCCACAGACATTGCTGGCGTGGGCTGATGATTCCTCCATGAAGTGATGGAGACTTTCTCTGTACAGAGCCCCACATGCAGCAGATCCCAGAGCAAACAGGCACTGCGCATCCCATCCACACAGACTGGGGCTCCCACCGAGAATGTGACTGCAGGGTCCTACAACCCAGCCCAAGTCCCACTTCCTCTAGGAAGACCTCACAGCTGCAGCATCCTGGCCCGGCCAGATCCCTCCTCTTTCTGACCAGGCACACGCACTCTGAACCAAATTCACTCTACAACCAGACCAGGCTATACTCTGCTCCATGGCTGGCAGGTACTGTCATTTCCTGGGTGCCCGGGGTCTTCCTGGGTGCCCAGTGGGACTGGGTTCCCAGCAGACACTTACTGAGTATCCCCCAGGTACGGAGTTACAAAGTAAATGAACAGTGCACGGCAATAAATCTCGAGATGCTACAAGGCCTCCGTGAGTCCCTGCCTGTGCTCTCTCTCGCTTCCCTCTCGCTCTGCCCACTCCCTGCTTGGATGCCTGTGGCGGCAAAGCCTGGCGACTAAGAGCTGGGCTCTGCATCCTCAGTGCACACCTGGGCCCCGTCACTCAGCAGGTTACTTCCCTAACCCTCTATTTCCTCAGCCTTCCAGTGGGAGACCCTCCTCTCAGGGCCGCCGGTCAACATGGAGCCAAGGCTTTCCATCTACTCTCAGATGGTGTGAGAGTCATGGCAGGTGGGGCACCTGAACGCGCCAAGGCCCAGGCAGCATACACTCAGGAGACAAGGGTTTGGCAGAGAGGATCACTCTCTGGGACCTGTCCCAGGCATGCTGGCAGCCACGCCATGGAGGCCAAGGGCATCGGAGAGGCTCCATTTCCACACAGCCTCCAGGAGAGGCCTGCCCTGCTGCAGGCCACATGTGAGAGATGGGAAGACATGTGATGGGGTCAGAGAGCCGGCAGAGCTAGCCTTCTGGCACCCCCCATCCCCACCGATAGTTCCCCCTTTACTATCCACACTGTCCAAGAGGCCAGGCCCATTATCCCCATTCTGGGCTTGGGGAAACTAACCTGCAGAGAAGCTCTGTCACTTGTCCAAATCACCCAGAGAGTAAGCAACAGAGCTGGAACCTGAACATCAAGATGCCCAATTCTCAGCCCATGCCCTTAACCTTTAAGATGGAGCATTTCTCGGGGCGCCTGGGTGGCTTGGTGGGTTAAAGCCTCTGCCTTCGGCTCAGGTCATGATCCCAGGGTCCTGGGATTGAGCCCTGCATCGGGCTCTCTGCTCAGCAGGGAGCCTGCTTCCTCCTCTCTCTCTCTCTGCCTGCCTCTCTGCCTACTTGTGATCTCTGTCAAATAAATAAACAAAATCTTAAAAAAAAAAAAAAAAAAGATGTAGCATTTCTCGTGACACCCAGGTGGCTCAGTTGGTTAAGCGTCTGCCTTCAGCTCAAGTCACAAAACCAGAGTCCTGGGATCAAGTTCTGCATAGGGCTCCCTGTGCTGAGTAGGGAACCTGCTTCTCCCTCTGCCTGCTGCTCCCCCTGCTTGTGCGCTCTCTCTCTCTCTGACAAATAAATAAATAAAATCTTTAAAAAATTTTTTTTTAAAAAGAGTTAGCACTTCTCATACAGCTGAATGCAAACAGTCAGTCCTCTGACACCCTGAGGGGATGGAGGCCGGAAAAGGCCTGGATGTTCACCACAGATGCAGGCACGATCCCAGGGGCATACAGCCCTGGAAGGTCACCGAGGGAACCTTGGGGTTTTGTCCTGTGTCCAGGCCATGAAAACCTTGTCTGAGGGCAGCCCAGCCTCCCCAGTGGCCATCAGAGTCCAGAATTCCTGGGGGGCACAGAACCATGGAGAAGCCTTCATGGCCACCTGCTCATCAGCCAAACCTCCCCCAAATTCCCAAGGCGCCTGACCAAAGTTCAGCAGGCCCAGCTTGGACTGAGGACTCAGCCCTTAGCCTCTTCCCTGGCGAGACACCCCCCCCACACACACACACACCTAGGGGACAGAGGACAAAGGTGGGATGGAAGGGGTGGGGGGCTAGTGGACCCACTTGTTACTAGGATTATGGCCTTAGTTACTCCTCCGCCCACCACCTCCACCTGTCTCTCAGGGAACAACGCAGCTGGGCTAATGGCTGCCACACACTGTAAGTGACCTAGGGCTGATGTCCAAGTCACACGTGCCAGAGCCAGGGGCAGCAGGGGCTGTGACACACAGGTCCGGGCACGCCTGACTCATCCCCAGTTCTTATCAGTCCCAAATTCAGCTTATGATCCAAATCATGGCACCCTCCCTGAGCCCCCACACATCACTTGTTTCAGTCCACAAACCCAGGAACCTTGGTCTCTTTTTCCCCCCTCACAGCCCATATCTCAACTTTGAACTCTGTTGGCTCTATGGGCAAATTATAGCCAGAATGCTCCCCCTTCACCTCCTCGCCCTGCTGGATGTGATGGTCCCCCCACTTCCCTGCTCCTCCTGCAAATACGCACATCACAGCCTCCTCCTCAGAATGGTGGATAAGTCCAATCTTTTGAGTCCTGGCTCCACTCTCTGAGTCACTCACTCCACATTGGCCTTCTTGATGCCCCTGAACCTGTCGGGCTTGTTCCCACGGCAAGGCCACTGCACTTGCTTCTTCCTCTGCCTGAGACATAGGCCCAGTCTTCAGGCCACGGTTCACTCCCTCTCTCCCTCCCTCCCATCGGGCGCCAGTTCATCTGAACCTCCTCAGTCTTCCCTGAGTCCCTCCGCTGCCAGTGCTCCTTGCCTTATTCTGTTTCTTCGGTGTACTCAACACTACCCGACATCGCGTGTGTGTGTGTGTGTGTGTGTGTGTGTGTGTCCCATACAGGACAACGATGTACGTAGACATGGCTGGGTGACATCTGTCTTCCCCTGCTCTATAGGCAACTGTATTCTGCTCATCTCTGCATCCCCAGCACTTAAAATAGCAGCCACTCGGGACACCTGGGTGGCTCAGTTGGTTGGACGACTGCCTTCGGCTCAGGTCATGATCCCGGAGTCCCGGGATCGAGTCCCGCATCAGGCTCCCAGCTCCACGGGGAGTCTGCTTCTCCCTCTGACCTTCTCCTCACTCATGCTCTCTCACTGCCTCTCTCTCAAACAAATAAATAAAATCTTTAAAAAAAATAGAAGCCACTCAAACATCTGTTCAATGAACTAACAAATTAATCTATGAATTGACTTAGGAACTTGTCCGTCCCTGTTCACAACTGAACAACTGTGTAACGCTTCTCTCATTACAAACCCATGGGTCTCACCCAGGAGACCAGAAGCTCCCAAAAAGCAAAGAGGGTGCTTCCTGCTTACCACCTCCAACAGGAGGCCTCTGAGGGCAGGAGCCCCAAGTGCCAAGCTTAAAGGGACAGTTCCAGAAGGGGGCCTTTTTAAAATTCTGACAGCCTCATTTCCCAGCTCTGAATGAAGAGTCTCATTCACTTCCCTGAGAGAGAAGGCACTGGCCAGGTCTGGGAGTTGCAAAGCCCGGTGAATGGCGGTCTATGAAGGAAGGTTGGGTGTTGACCCCACTCAAGCCCACCACTAGGACACGAATCTTCTCACCCATAGACGGCTACACCTCTCCTTTATCGATTGTTGTTTGCTGGACACCATACTCTGCACTCACCACACTGGACCGTATCTTGCTAATCCTTCTAACAACCCTGTGAGGTGGGTGTGGGAGGCAGACCTTGAGAGAGCCAGGCAGCCTGCTTTAAGCCCCAGACCCACCACCTGTATGACCTGGGGGAGGTCACTTAACCTCTCTGCGTTTCATACCTATGTATCACACGGGGGAAATGCATGTCCGCTCTCCTCACAAGACCACTATGAGGACAAAGCAGGCTATCTTTGGAGCACTCAGAGAACGGGGCCCAGCACACAAGACCTGCCACTCAAGTGTCAGCTCACGTATTTTTGCCCACGCAGACACGGGCACGGAGAAGTCAGCTGGGGTAAGTCACACTTCTTGTCAGTAAGCTGCAGAGCCAGGATATGAACTCAAGCTCCGTCCCCAGAGCCTCTGCCCTTGATCACAGCACTAGAGTGCCCCTCTCTGCAAGCACAACTCTTGGGTCACCAAGAGAAACCAGACATCCTCATATCCCATTACAGCCGGGGCAGATGTCACAGAATGTGGTTCCTACTCACCAGTACTCTGAACTTAAAGGTTACTAGACAACCCCTGCACTCTATCACTTAGCGCAGGGATAAAGGACATGTTACTGCAGCAAATGCTTTCATATAGTGATAAATGAACGTCAGTATCACTGGTGTACTTTGTAATCCTACACATTTGAAGACCTTCTTTGGAGAAGGGGTCTAGAGGCTTCGACCAGAGACCAAAGCGGTCCATGGCACAGAAAGGGCTAAGAGTATCTGCTCTAGAGTAGGGAGGGCACAAAGGCAGCAGAAAGGCAGGTCTCCTCCTGCCCCTCTACATGGCACCCAGGCTGAGATTTCAAAGCACAGGAGAGGCGCTGCTCCCCATGTCCTACCCAGGGGCACGAGAGGGCCTGGCCAGGGGCCAGTGGCTGGCTCAATGCCCTGAGTCTTGCCAGCGTCACGCTACAGTGCTCCATCTAGCCCTCGGATACCCTGCACGCTGCTGAAGGTGACCCCAAAAAACGAAAACAGCCAAGTGCACCTGCTAGCTAGGGAGCCGGCAAATACGTTTTGCTCACCACCCCCCAAACCACAACCTCTCACACCCCGGGGTGGGGGACTCCTCACCTCCCCCAGCTATAACCCCTCAAGGGTCCAGTTTCTCTCTGATGGCCCAGATGACACCCCAGAGCAAGTAGGAGACTCCCCAGAGACAGGGCTCACCTCCAGCTACCGAACGGCCACCACCAGGCTGAGGGTGAGGGGTTCTGCAAAGCTGGCCGATGCTGGCATCAGACCCCACCCACCCCAAGGCAAACGAAGCTAAGAGGCCTGAGGTACTGGCTGGAGAATCTTCCAGAAGGGAAAGTGAGGAGCTGGCACAAAGGAGAGAGGGATACACGGACCCAGTTCTCCCTTCCTGGCTTCACTCTCCCCATCTGGAGTTAGTACAAACGGGGGGCTGCAGGGCTCTGGAGTAGAGAGGATATGCAACCCAAAAAGTCGATGTTGAGGAAAACTGCAGCAGAAAACAGCAAAATATCTGTCCTTCACATTATCTGGCTCCATATCCCTACTCCAGGCCAGCATCAGCCACTTCAAGTGATGCTGTACAGAGTAAAACATTTGTCCTCAAGCCACCTGCTGCCCCAAAGACAAGTCACCGCTTGCCCCCATCCCTGGGCTCACAAGGCCCTCCATCTCCGCTCTGGCAGGAAACTCCTGCAGGGTAGATGACGAGTATCATACACACTGTCCTGGGGCGAGGGGGGGCAGTTCACCTGAAAGTCACCACTAACTGAAAAATGCTGGCAAACACCTGCCGTTCCTGGTGTTCCTTAGTGAACGGCACCTTCCTGCCCATTCCTACGCAGAGAAACCAAAGAGTTGAGAGGGAGAGCTCTTCCTGCTGCCCGGTTACTGACAGACATGGAGGAAAAGGCAGAACCGGGGGCCATGGGGACACTCCTCCGTGAACGCTAGAACCACGGTGATGGGCACCTTCGTGATGACTGCGTCGGGCTAACAGGACCCACTGCCCCACCCGGGGCCTCGCTGATGGAGGGACACGGAAAGCAGGGCCATGGAGCGGCTGATGGAAGGACTCCTGCCTGCAGGCAGGGCGTGGGGACTGGGCCTGGCAGACCCAGCAACTAGTGCTCAGGGGTCCGAGAACTGGGGCCACAGTGTCAGACAGCCTCATGGACAGCTCCTCCAACTGGCAGGGGTCTGAGACAAAGACCGTCATCCCGGGAGGCCTGACCAGGCCCAGGATGGGAGCCCGGTCTGGATCCTGACTTGACAAACCACCATGAAGAGGCAGTTCTGGTATCAGGGGAAACTGGGAATGTCTGGACACTGGGTGATTGTTATGGAACTGTTGATTTTATGTGTGATAAGGGCATTGTGGCTATGTTAGGGAGCACGGGCTCACTGACACTCTCCTTCTGGTCCCATTTGGAACTAACAGTGCAGCTTCCATTAGACCCCAGAGGTCGGGGGTAGCCTTGGGCCAGGACACAGGCTTTTTCTCCGTGTCCAGTGACTGAGCCCTGGTCTCTGAGCCTTGTGCTGCCCTGTGAGTTCAGTCCTGCCCAAATGTCTGCCAGGAATAAGAAAGGGAGAGAGTCCTTCAGAAGCTCACATCTTGGTGGGGAAATAAGATAGCCATACAAATCAAGAAAGTGATCCATGCCGGAAAAATGCACAAAGTAGTAAAATGATTTCGGGAGGGGTGGTGAAGGACATGACATTGATCCTGGGCCTTGAGCAAAGGGGAGCAAAGAGGCAAGGAGCCAGACAGACATTCCAGGTGGAAGGAACAAAATATGCAGATGCCAGGGCTGACAGGGAAAGTGAGGCAGAACAGTGCCCTGGGGCAAGTAGGAGACTGCCTCGAACACCACACGAAAGGGCTGAGCTCTGTTCTGGACCCCAAAGAGCACTATAGGGTATAAACAAGGACAGGGCCTGCTGGAGGCTGTACTGTAGGAAGAGTATAGGACAGGCGGGAAAGGAACAGCACCAAGGTGAGGCGGGGGTGACAGGCAGGAGCCGACACAAGCCAGGGCAGGTCTCCTGGCTGGGCTGACCTGAACAACTCCTTACACCTCCACAGGCGTAATAATTTCTCATCCTAAATTAATAAACTGGCATTCTGGTTTAAAAAAGGCAGCAGCAGCTATGATAACAGTCCAGAACAGAAATTTAAAAAAAAAAAAAGAAAGAAAGAAAAAAGAATCCAAAACTAGGACAGGAGCAATGGGGAAGGCAGGAGGGGCCCCTTTCCTCCAGCAGCAGGCCTTGGCCCTGAGCTCTCTGTCCTTAGTGACAGCAGGGACTGCCACTCACCTTGTATCCCCCAAGCCCAGGGGTGGGGCCTGACATATGAAACACATTCCAATACCTGCTGGATAAATGAGATGGAATTGGCAAGAGCTCAGCTAGTCCCAAAAATCAGTTGAAAAAAATTATCTTAAGGGCATAGCGGGAAGGCAGGAGACCCAGGTTCTAGTCCATGAATCTGACTTACTCAGAGGGTTTAAAGCCGCCACTTCACCCCTGTAACAGTGAGGCGATAAGAGGAGCCAGGGAGGGGCAGGGAGGACAGCTGGAAAACATCCTCCCCAGAATCTCCTCCATCGGAAGCCTTCAAATCCCCCGCACAAACATTCCTCCTCACATGCTATCAGACAGGAGTCGAGCAGGGCCTCAGGCCCAACTTCTTCTGGCTCCCCATACCCACCATCAAACCCACCCTTTGACTTGGTCTCTACAGCAAAACTGCAAGCCAGACACAGTCCTCCCGCAGGACATTGCCTCTTATCAGGCCCCGAGATGATTCTATCACCTACTCTAGCACTGAAGGTCCTCAGAGCCCAGACCCATCACTTCCTAAGCCACCCCAGTCTCTGTGAGCATGGCTTGCCTAACTCACCTCAGAACCCAGCCAGGTCCCCCTCCCTACCCTCCCAGGCGCAAACATCTCAGCAGATCCTCATGCCTCCTACTCCTGTGGGTTCCAGAGGCCTGCTGCTGTCGGCTGGCCTCAGACTGGCCAGCGACCATACTCACTTGGCAGAGAAAAAGCTATTAAAATGCCTAGAAACAAGTTTAACCACCCTGATAGCAGCAGAAATATGTAACAGCCAAAAGCACGAAGTAGGGAAAAAAGCACCGCGCCTGGAAGTCAGAAATCCGGCTGCATAATCTGGTCACACAAGTCACATGATTTTGGACAAGTCATTTCACCTCCTCACCTCCTGAGATCCCAGTCTCCACATCTGTAAAAAAATGGGGGTCACCTTGTCTGCCCTTAGGAAAGAATGAAATGAGGTGATGCCAGGAAAGCACTCTGAAAAATAGGCCAAACCATACATAAAGATTTGGGTTCACAGTCTATCAAGGGCCTTTTATAAGCTGTCATCAGCCCCATGGGAGCAAGGTGGCCCAGGACCAGCCAGTGATGACTGCCCAGGGAGAAGGAGGGAACCAGCAAGATGACCTCTCCCAGGTGGTCTCGGTCAGGTGAGGGGTGGGGAATAGGAAGAAATTCTGCTTACTCCCACCCCCTCCCTAGTTTGCTCCTAGCCCCACATTCACCCAAAACAAGAGTCTTGGGTCATGGAGGACAAAGCTAAGTAGTGCCTGGCCCTTGAGCCAGGGTCTTGGTTTAGATGCACAACAGGTGGAGACAATAAAAAAACATCCTGTGTGGGAAAGTCAAGCCAATCATAGGTAAAACCTATGTGCAGAGAACACTGTGTTTGTGCAAACAAATGTTAAATGCATAGGATAACTTTGGATGGATACCCAAGAACTGGCAATGTTGGTTCCCTCTGAAGAAAGGAGCTGGATGACTCAAGGTCAGGGCAAGGGAGACTTTTCACTGCATACATTCTGTACCTTCAGAATTTGAACCAGGTGAACTTAAAAAAAAAAAAAAGTAAAGTCACGCTGTTTTTTTTTTGTTTTGTTTTGTTTTGTTTTGTTTTTTTAAGATTTTATTTATTTATTTGTCAGAGAGAGAGGGAGAGAGAGTGAGCGAGCACAGGAAGTCACGCTGTTTTGCTGAGACAGACACAGGGGAAAGAAAAATCGGCTCTCCTCCACTCCCTCTCCTCGCCCAACCCCAAAACACTCACTTCCCCTTTCCGAGGCAGTCTCCGTCCCTGAAACCCTCCCAGTCTCCATCACAGCCTCAATGGTCATTCCAGGACCTACTTCCCCCAGGATGCCCACCCTGATCACTCCAACCCTGCTGAGTTCACCCTTCTCCTGACCCTTTCTTTCTCTCACACTTGTATATGCTGTTTCATAAGGTAATCATCCTTCCTGGATAAGTCTAGTCTCAAACACATTTTTGCCCTTCTAGGGAAAGGGCTATACATTTCTTTCTCTTGTTTTCTGCAAAGCCCTGACCTAGGCACAGTGGTTGCCTCCTAAAAGCTTCCTAGATACTTAACAAAAGAAAAGAAAAGAAAAGAAAAGAAAAAAAAAAAAAGCAAATGACGGCATCGCTGTAAGGCCCTAGATGGCTCAGAGCATTCTGTCACAGTAAAACAAGCATGTGATTCTTGAGAAAGGTCAGGAAGTCTCGTATCTGCTGATGCTCCCAAGCTCTGCTCTACTGCACAAGCCAATGGGAGCAAATCTGCCCAGGGTGGAGGTGCCCAGGGCCAAGGCAGTGCTTCCCAGGCCTTCCCCCAGCTCTTGAGAGACACTCTGCTGGTGCTGATACCCTCCTTCCCGAAGTACTCCGCAACACCCCCAGCCCCGGGAGGCAGACGCGACCAGATTCGGAGCCACAGCTCAAACACACTTACCCCAGTCAGCCGAGGCCTCACATAGGAGAAGCAGGCCATGCTTACAGAGCCGTGGGGCAAACCACAGAGATGGGCTCTGGGGAGGTCAGCAGAACCCTCAGGAAGGCAGCGGCCAAGGCCTGGTCCTAGGCAGAGCTAGCTCACAGAAGATATGGAGGGAAACTGAGGTTGGGCAGTATAGAGTGGTGGTGAAGTGCCTGGGTCCAAATCCTGATTCTGCCTTGTACTGTGTGTCTTTAGAAAAGTCACTTCACCTCTCTGTGCCTTTGGGACAACGGCAGCACAGAGAAAGGGCTTCATTGATGGTATGCCTCGCTAAGGAGCCCAAAATAGCCCCCCAGGACAGTGCTACATGCTGCCAGGGAGGACCTCACGGGTCTTCAGAGTATCTCTCTTCCTCAAGGAGGCGTCCCTGACCACGGCTGAGACCGGCGGCCCTGTCTGCCCTGAATATCTCCAGTGCTCCCTGGCAAGACCTAAAAATACAGCACTTGCCTACAGCCCTTCCTCCAAATGTGGGGTTCATCCTCCTAACCAAGCCGCACCTTCCAGGCATGCAGGCTGGTACAGCCACGTCCTCCCCTCCTTGGAACTCACCCCAGTGCACCCAGTGGCCCCTGCAGGCCTCTGCCCAGGCTCTCCAGAAAAGCTTTTGCATGAGACCACCCCTCCCAGTCCACAGATAAACCCCAAGGCCCCCTCCCCTATCCCAGCAGAAATGTCCCCCTTTCTCTCTAAAATCCCACAGGCACTTCCACAGAAACCTGGGAGGCACACAGGGCCCCAAATGCCATCTCTCCCTTACCTAAATCCTACAGCTCTGCCAGGCCTAACAGAGCCCCACCCCTCCCCAGCCTCAGTCCCCACAGGGCTAAGCCCTCTGCTAGCTCTGACATTAGAATTCCACGAGCAAGGGCTGTGCTCCCCCCATCCCCCCACTCCTGGGTCAGCTGAAGGCCGAGGTGGCCTGGGACAAAGCCCCTCCCCTGGGCAGCTCCTCTGGAACTTGCAGGGGCCCTGCTTGCTTCCCCTTCACTAAGGAAAGGCCTGGGCCCAGCCCCACACAGGGGCCTCAGCTAGACCTGCCAAGCTCAGCTCTCCTCACTGGCTGCCATCCTTCCTGAGGCAAGAAGTAACCTAAGGGGTTTAGTAAGAGCAAAACCATAAGACTCTTCCCTGGCAGGACTGCCAGGTATAGAAAGGACTCACAAGTAGGCTTATTTTTTTTTTTAAACTTGGCTGTGGAAAAGGGCAACGCTTTTTCATGACGATACCATTTTGCAGAGGATTGGCCCTGCACAAGGAAAAAACAGAGTCCTGACTCCCAGAGAGCTCCTGCCATTGTGTTAATTATCTGTCCCAACTGCAGGGTGGGAAGGGCAGGGGAAACATCTGGACAAGGCCTGACTAGTCATTTCGCGTAGGCAAGAGCGTCACAGCACCAGGGAAGCAGCAATAACAGGCGGAGCGGGCAGCCCCCTTCGGAGGAAAGGACAGCCCTTGTGGCCGCCCGGGGCCAAGGATCTGCTGAGCTATGCCTATCCCTGGCTGGCTACAGGGAGAGCAGAACAGGGCAGAGCCAGGGCTCCCACCCAGGGCCAGAGCCTGAGGGAAGAGGAAGTTGCTGTGCCAACCAGGAGCCGCCCAGTCTGATGGAGGAGTCACTTCCTCCTCCCCCCTCCCCCAGCCACTGCTGCTCAAGCAACCCCAAATAAAAACCACCCCAGAACTAAGGGAGTTGGAGTCTCCTGCACCCTAATGACTGGCTTTTAAATATGGCCACACCCTTCCCCACAGGAACACTCCCAGCTAAAGCAGACTCCCTCAGCAGCCCCACAGGTCTGGGGCTGGAGCTGGAGCTGAACCTTAGGGTTGGGCCTAGGACCCTTGGGGCCTCAGCTGCTTCCTGGGGAGCAGTCACATCTGGAAACCAGTGGCGTGCACAGGAAGGTGCAGGCCGTGTGGAGGCTGAGAGATGAATGGAAGCCCTCAAAAACCATCCCAACCTTAGGCCAGCAGGCTGCATTTTCCTTCAGGTACCTCCCCCAGTGCCCCCAAACCCACCACCCTTGAGAGGATCTCAGGCCGCCGTTATCAGTCTGGCGGAAGACTACTATCTCAAACCGCAGTGGTCCTGGGCAGCCACAGGCCTCCCGGAAGCCCTCCATAAAATCAATGGCCCCTGACCAGGGCCAACAAAATCTCAGGGTGCTGCAGTTAGCTGCCTGCCCAACGGTTTTACTCTTTGGGAGGAAAAAAAAAACGAACTGGTCCCGAACCAAATTAAGCCCAGACTCAGGGTCCCTAAGGGGCCAGGCTCTACCCATCAATCTGATGGGCCCAGTATGGGGGTTCTTTAGGGCAGGGACTCTTTTACTTCATACATAACACCCTCTCCACACATAGTACCCACCAAGAGTACTAGAGCTAAAAACCAGAAAGGAAATAGTGGAGAAGCATCTTAGGAATTCCAGACCCATGATGATCCATGAATGGCTTCACTGAGGGGCAAAGGTCATAATCAGTTTCCTCATGTATCATGTTAAATTATGTTTTGAGAACTTCCTCTTCAGTTCTTTGAAAGCCTCTGGTGAAATCCCGACCTCAAAGAGCACCCCTTGACCAAGGAGCATCACGGAACACTGAGGTGTCCCATACCATCCACCCCACCAAGGTCCTCAGAGAAACCATAACCCCCACCCTTTGAAGGCTTACTCTAGGTCTAGAACTATACTAAGGCCTTTTCTGACACGGTCTTATTTAATCTTATCATTCCATAATTATGACTGTGACCTTTGTAAAAATAAGGAAACAGGTTAAGTAACTTGCCTGCTAATAAGTCACAGAACTGGGAATGAAAGCCATCTCCATGTTCTGAAACACTGGGTGGTCTTGCCTTCCAGAGAGGGCAGGGGTAGCTGCAGTCCAGGCTGCTGGGGAGACCTGCAAGCTGACCCAAGTCTGGATTGAGCACTGCCGAGCCCAAGCCCAGCCCTAATTTCTCAAACCTCTAGCAGCAAAAAGAATGGAGGCCTGCAAAGGGCCAGCCTATTTTGTCAGGAGCTCTCCTACTCCTACGTACTTTGCCACCCACGTTCCTGGGGCTTTCCCAAACCCGGGCTCTAAGCTCTTGTCTCCCCCATCACATGAGAGGCTCTTCAAGGGCAGGGACATCTTCCAGACCAGAGGTACCAGACACTGTTATCAAAACCTCCCTCCACTATCACTGCCGTTTACTCACCAGCAGCCACGCCTAGGTGCTTTAATTGCATTCTCATTTCAGGCCTTACATCAGTCTTGTATCACTAGCCCCACTGGACAGATGAGAAAACTGAGGCACCAAGCTTTTACTTGACTCAACACAAGGTGGGAAGTTTGAAACCGGAATCTATTTCTTGTAGCTCCACAGCCCCCTCCTCCTAACCTTCCCCAGTCAGGTTCTGTCTTGGCAACACAGGGCTGCCATTTGTCTTCCCTGAAACCACCACAGCTGGCTCTTGGCATTCAAGTGGATACTGTTCTTTTCCATCATTACCCAAAGCTGAGGAGGGTACACCCTGATCCTCTCCATCTTGCCCTCTCTCCACCGGGGAATGTGCGACTCACTATCTCAGTAGCTCATGCCAGCGTGCTCCCAGGAAATGTCACCAGAAATGGCCATTAAAATCAGGGCCGGATGGGGTGCCTGGGTGGTTCAGTGGGTTAAGCCTCTGCCTTCTGCTCAGGTCATGAGCTCAAGGTCCTGGGATGGCCTGCTTCTACCCCTCTACCCCACCTCCCACTGCCTGCCTCTCTGCCTACATGTGATCTCTCTCTCTCTGTCAAATAAATAAATAAAATATTTTAAAAAAAAAATCAGAGGCCGGAGGTGGGGACCCAAGTGGGAGCAGCAGCCCTCACCCTCCGTCAGTAGGTACACTGTTAGGTCCAGTGTACTGGAAGATCAGGCAGATTTCACAGACTTTGCCTCTGCCCACCAGGAGTGCCCCTCTCCTCTCCTGCCCCCTCCAAGTTCTATAAATAACCCAGGTCAACACACCAGAGGAAAGCAGGGGGTAGGTGTGGAAAGATCCTGGTGGGAAAGATGACTTCTATAAAGTAAATTAATCTTGATCTGAATGGGGTGGCAAGTCAAATTCTCAAAGAGGGACTGTCCTTGGCTGAAAACAGGCCCACCTGGGCCTACAAACAGTTCAGCTAAGGAAGATTCAAAGGCCAAGAAGAAAGCAAGGGCAGAAACTGAAAAAAATCAAAGCTCCCCCCACCCTAAGGCACTGACTTCACAGAGGCCTTTCCCACAAGCCCAGAGACTTTCTGTCTTCCCCCTCCCCCAGCCACAAGCAATGTCATCTACCAGTCTGGTCAATTGAGCCTAGTGGTGGAGACCCAAGGACTAGGAAAGAAAGGGATGGAATGAATTTGGGGACAGGAGCCACTTGGGGAAAAGAAAGGGCTAAGAGACCCAGAGGAGAGCTTTCTGCCCCACCCCCACCCCTTGGCCTCCCTCAGGCGAAAGGAAGGAGAGGACAGAAAAGGGGAGGGAAAAAACCAAAACAAGGGCCAAACTATACCACATGATTCCACGACCAAACAGCAAGTCAGGAGGAAAGGAGAGGAGAAGGCCAGGGGTTGGGGAGATGGAGCCAGGTCTTCCTGGAACCTGCCCCATGCTAACCAGCTTCCCACTCCAGCCCTCAGAGCCACCAAGGCCCTTTCCTACATACACAGGTTTTGAAAAATGTTCAAGGTCAGATCCTTTCTAACCAAATCCTGCTCTCACATGGGTCTGCACCAGGCTCATCCCTCTCTAATAAGCCTTTCTAGATTTCCTCAGATGCCATTCCACATGGGCAAACCTTTTCAACACCTGTCCCCACCCAGGGCACACCTGCCCATCCCCTTACCCTCCCCATCCGGGGCCCACGGGGTCCAGGGGAGGTATCACCCCAGTGATAAAAGGATCCACAGCAGGTGGTCAGTCCTGGGGACTGGCTTTCAGATCCTGCCCAAGTCCAACAGGAAATGGGGCTCCAAGTCTGAAGCCTTGATCTTAACACCGGGAAGGTTAAACACCGCCAAGACAAATGATTAAAAAACGCACAGGCCCTTCTGGGTGGAAGTGGCTGGGAGATTATCCCCTGCTGTGCATTAACCACGCCGCTGCCTTCACCTCAAGCAGGACAGGTAGGACACTTGAAAGCCCACTGAAGGGTTTCCTTCCTTTAGTTAGGAGACTCCCAGGCTTTCTGAACAGGGGACACAGAGGGCCAGGGGTCCAGAGGCAAAGAAGCCTCTGTTTCAAGTTCCAAAGAAGCAAAGAAGGCAAGAAGCAGATGCCCTCTGGAGTCTCCAGATTTAGTGGGGCATCTCTGGTCAATGTCGCCCTCAAGTAGAACACTGCACCTTCCTTCCCCCACAAGGCGAGGCAGCGTCTCTCCACTCCCCTGCGGGCCTGGCTTGGGCAGTGACCCTCCCCTTCCAGGAAAGGGAGACAGGCCCGGAGGCCCTAAGGCCGGCCCCCAAATTTTCCTTCTTAAGGTTCCCACAGTCCACGGGCCTCTGGATCCCACTCCTAACTTTACTTGGCAATCTACTCGTAAGGCTAGCCCACCAGTTATACCTCCCCCTAGGCTTCGCAAGGACACACCAGCAGCCAAGCACAGACCGTTGTGCAAGGAAGGGTACCCAAAATGCAAAACAGCAACTGGTCGGTTTACGCCCTTGAGCTCGCGGCAAAGGGCGCACCGCCCCGGCCAAGGTTCGGGGGTCCCGCTCCCCCGCCAGCCCCGCCCAGAGAGCTCTCCTTTAACCGTCTCCGCGCCCTCGGTGCCCCTCACTCACTGCGTATGCTGGGCGCGGCCTGCGCCAAAGACCTCGTCCAGCGCCACCGTGGCCTGGCCCAGGAACTTGTCGATGCCGATGAGCGAGCGGTGCATGGTGGTGAGCACCAGCTCGCAGGCGGCGGCGGAGCCCGCCGCCCAGGGAGTCGGGCCCGCATCGGCCTCCTGTGCCCGCAGCAGGCCGTCCAGGGCACCGGGTGGCAGCTCGAAAGAGCACTCCTCGCGCCACTCCGGGCAGCCCGGCGTCTTCTCCACTACCGACGTGCTGTACTTCTCGCGGCCCACCTGGATCACCGTGTACGCGTCGCTGGTGCTGCCCGCTCCTGAGCTCTTGCCCCGCAGCCCGCGGGCCCGCAGCACAGTCACCTGGACGTGCGTGGGTAGCCAGCGGGAGGGCCCCGCGGCGGGCTCGGCGCCCCGCACCAGGGCCATGGCGGAGGCGGCGGACGAGGCCGGGAGAAGCGGCCACAGACACGGGGACCGCGAGAGGAGCCGGGCAGCGGCGGAGGGCGGTCAGGAGCCGGCTCCGAGCGCCGCCGCCGCCGCCGCCGCCACCGGGCCGCCGCAGCTGCTGGCTGGGCTGGGCCGAGCGGGCAGCCGCCTCCCCGCCTCCCCGGCCGCCGGCCGCGCCGCGACGTCAGCGCCCCGCCTCCCGCCCCGCCCCGCGACCCAGACCCGCGAGGCGGTGCGGCAGTGCGGCGGGGGCCTGGCCCTCGCGCCCCCGCACCGGCCTCCGCACCCCCGCCTGCAGCTGGAGAGGACAACTGGGACCAAGGGGTGCGGCCTCCGCAGAGGGGTGGGCGGGGCTCCCGCATTGGCCCCGCCCCGGGCTGGGGGCGCCCGCGGAACCCCGCCTCGCTGGAGGGAGCTCGGCATCCTCTGTGGGGTATGAAAATCCCGCTCCGCGTCTCCTGGCCAATCCCAAATCTTTCTCCGAGCTGTCCCTGCACCGAAAGTCCTGCCCTAAAACTGCCCCGGCCCGCCCCTCCAGGGATGGCCATTCCGTTGTCGCGGGCAAGTGGGTGTGGGGCGGGACCCCGCGGCCCCCCTCATCCCAAGCCGCGGTCCGCATCCTCCAGCCCGCCCCTGCCCGGGAAGATGCTGCGTGAAACCAGAACTGATTCCCGCTCCGGCACGTGACAGGCCCGCATCAGCGAGCTGGAAGCCGGTGAGCTGCTGCCGCTTCCAACCTCCTCGCGCTTCAGGGTCCCACTGCTGCGGCGAGAGCGCGCCGCGGGGGGCGGGAGGGCTGGGCTTGCCCTCAGCGGACACTGCGGTGGAGAGCCGACTGATGAATAAATAAGTAACCACAGCAATATTTAAGCTGGGCTCCTGCGTCACCGGTTGGCGGAAATTACAGGCTCAGGAGAGGGTTTGAAACAATTACTTCCACGCATTAAGTGCCTACTATGTGCCTGTGTGCAAAGCACAGGGTCTTATTCGAACGCTTGGCTTATTATTAATAATGATAGCAATGGTTAGTAATTATAGATGCCGAATTTCGCCCAGTGCTGGTCTATGTACTTTATATACATTACCTCATTTTATCCTCAGAGCAACCCTCTGGATGAGTGTGGTTTTTATTCCTGTTTTCCAAAAGATTAAATTGCAGTTTAGAGAAGCTAAACTGCCCGAGATCCATAATTGGCCAGGGTGGGATGTGAATCCACACAGATGACCACTGTACTTTTAAAATTATAATTTTTTAAATAAGATATAACACATATAGCTAAAAACAAAAAAATCAAATAGGACAGAAGCTCTTATGATGAAAAACAAAAGTCTCCCTCTCACCCCTGGATCCAAAGAAAATCCACATTTGGCCAGTGGTGTTTTCAAGACTGGTGGTACCTCCATCTCTCTCCCTAAAATGCTTACATAGATGGATTTAGCCGGAAAGCCATTATCTATTGCCTTCTGGCTATGATAGATGGTTTGTCTCACACCCACTTCCCTCCCCCAGTCTTGTGTGGTTATCCGATTAGTTTTAGTCCCTCTGTTGGATAGCTTTATGGCGGAAACTCGTGTATCATCTTGGGAAGACTCTCTGGGATCCCACCTTGACTTCCCTTGCAGTGAGAGGAGGAAAAATCCCAACTCTGCCGGCCACATTCTCCAGCAGAATATGGATGGGGAGAATCAGTATAGCAGTCACTGGGGATCCATGGAAATGTGCACCGCATGTCCAATCCTGACAGCCTGCTTCCTTGCCCCTGCTTCCTGAAAACTGAGGTAGAGGGGTCCTGGGCACTGAGCCCCACGGTCCAGCAGGCCTGTGCCCTTTGAGACAGCCAGGTCTATGCCTATGGACCTTGGCTGTCCGCCACTTAGCAGCAATAAGATCTGAAAATTAAACCAGCTCTCTAACGTCTACCAGCCTCATTTCCTCATCTAGAAAATGGGGATAATGATGCCTACTTGAAGCAGTTGCTGAAAAGATTGTGTGAGAGAATATTGCCAAAGATTTTAATGCAGTGGAGACCACTGCAATGATGTCAAGGCATCCGAACATACACAGCTTTTCTTTTGATTATAAAAGTGGCTTGGAAAATGCCAAAAAAATATAAAGGAAAAACAAATAGATCATAACCTCGCCATCCAGAAATAAACACGGTTAGCAATTTGTTGTGTTTCTATCAAATCTTTTCCCTACACTCTGCTGTTGATTTGTATGTATTAGGGTTGTGAGGCAACTGTAATGTATCTTTGGAGTGGGTTTTGGGGTCCTGGTTCTACCGTTTACATGTATTATCTGATTTACCCCTAAAGACAACCATTTAAGGCAAGTGCTATTGCTACCCTCATTTTCACTGATGAAGAAACTAAAGCAGAGAGAGCTTGGGTACTTTTTTCTAAGTTTCTAACTGGAAAATTGCAGAGAATGGATTTGAACTCAAGTCTGAGTGACTACTGCCTGTGGCACTCAGCTGTCACACTGGCTTGTTGATAGGCAGTACATCATCTGGAGTTGATAAAGCAGGAAATGTTGTCATACCCACTTCACAGATAAAGAAATTGAGGTATGAAAAGTGTTAATAGACTTAACCAGGATAGCACTCAGGATGAAACCCCGGCTTTAAAAAGAATGGATTCCCCAAGGGCTTTACAAATGAAGACATCTTTTCTATACTGCAACTAACATATATTAGTCACCCTTCTTTAATGGTTCCATTTCTCCTGTCTCCCTGTTTTTCTCTAACTGCCACCTCCCCCCTCCCTCCTCCGCCCCCTTGGAGTAGCAAAGTTGCAGGAAAGGGCAAAAGAGAACTCAGATGGGCTACTCCCGCTCTGCTTCCTCCTGCCCTGGCTCACTCAGTTTGGCAAGCTCAGGCTTCCTGCTGGCCTGGGATTGGAGCCATAGGAGGCCAGTGAAGATGGGCAGGGCTCCCCTGCAGGTCACTTGGCCCTAGGAGGAAGGGGTGGGGTCTTTTAACTCTGTGACTGAGAAAAGAGCAGAAACTCTGAAGACTACTGAAGTCTTGACCACCCAGAGGTGTTTCCTCCTCAAAAAAATTAGACCACCAACACACCCTCTGTCTTCCTCTGCCTCCCTAGGGTGGGGTGTGCTCATGCTCTCTAGTCCATTAGGGATAGTTCTTCCTATAAAAAAGTGCTCCTTTGTGTAATTTCCACTTGCTGCTTCTCTCCACAATAATATAAAAACCGATTTGCCCTTCCACATAGGTTCTCTAAGCATCTTTGCCTGGCTCTTCAGGCTACACTTTCTCCTGTTCTTTATCTCCCCTTTCCAGCATCTGTTTTCTAGGCCCCTCACCATAACAGAGTCACACAACCCAAGTTCAGATTCTAATGCCACCACTCCCCAGCATTATAACCTTAGGAAAATCACTAAACCCTGCTGAGTCTCAGTTTCCACAACTATAAAATGGGCTTAATAAGAGAAGTCAGGGGGCGCCTGGGTGGCTCAGTGGGTTAAAGCCTCTGCCTTCGGCTCAGGTCATGATCCCAGGGTCCTGGGATCGAGCCCTGCATCGGGCTCTCTGCTCCATGGAGAGCCTGCTTCCTCCTCTCTCTCTGCCTGCCTCTCTGCCTACCTGTGATCTCTGTCTGTCAAATAAATAAATAAAATCTTTATTAAAAAAAGAGAGAAGTCGGCTCATAGGGTTAATATGAGAGGTATCTCAACACACACTAAGCAGTAGGGAGTATTATCAACTTAGAAATCTTGGCTGAAAGCAAAAGCTTGTACATCCTTCTTTCTTTTGGATTCCTCTGATTGCCATGAGATTGAACATTTTTTCAGTTATTAGTCATTTATATTTCTTTTTACTGAATTGTCTGTTCTCTGAATTATCTATTTTCCATGCTCATTTTTCTTTGAATTCTTAATTTCCTATTAATTTATATTAACACTTTCTATGTTAAGACTAACACTTTGTCTTGGACGCCTGGGTGCCTCAGTCAATGAAGTGTCTGCTTTCAGTTCAGTCATGGTCTTGGGATCCTGGGATCAAGCCCTGCATTGTCAGGTTCCCTGCTCTCCCTCTGCCTCTGCCCCTCCTTCATGCTCACTCTCTCTCAAATAAATAATTATCTTTTTTTAAAAAAAGAATAACACTTTGTCTCTTACATTTTTTGCAAATAAGTTTGACAAAATAAGTTATGTGGTCAAATCCTCAAATTGCCTCTATTATTTCAAGTTCTTCCACACTCATAGGTCCAATAATATCCACTCATATTTTCTCTAGCTTTTAAGTTGTTTGGCTTTTTCATTATCTTTAAATTTTTCTACATGCTATTTTTCTACATGCTATTTCTCCCTCAACAGCAGTCCATGCTTCCCAATACTTATTATAAAACACTATCCCTTTTCCATTAGTTTTCTCATATACATTCTTATATATACTGTAGGCAGAGTCTGAACTTTGTATTCTATTCCAAGATTTCTGTCTTGCTGCCACTGCCACTCTAATTGCCATTGCCTTTTTAATGCATTGTTACAATAGAAGAGCAAATCTTCACTCACTTCTTTATTTCAAAGATTTTTTATTGTTACTCTCACCTGTGTATTCATCCACCTAAGATCTAATGCTTTTTGGAATTGTAAGAGAAACTTTTATGAGAAAAATTGGCATCATTACAAACAACAGCCATTTAAAACCATGGTATACTCCCTAAAATGTGGAATAAGACAAAGATGTCCTCTCTCCACTTCTATTCAACATTATGCTAGAGGTTGTAGCAAGGGCAATTAGGCAAGAAAAATAAATAAAAGCTATCCAGATTGGAAAGAAAGGATAAAACTATCTCTATTTGCAGATTATCTTATAAATAGAAAATACTAAGGACTCCACTAAGAAACTATTAGAACTAATAAGTGGGTTCAGCAAGGTTACAGGATACAGGGTGAAAATACTAAAATCAATTGTATTTCTACACAATAGCACTAAATAATTGAAAATAAACTAAGAAAACAATTTCAGGGGTGCCTGGGTGGCATAGTTAGTTAAGCCTCCGACTCTTGGTTTCAGCTCAGGTAGTGATGTCAGGGTCCTGGGATTGAGCCCTGTATTGTGCTCCACACCCTGCATGGAGTCTGCTTGGGATTGTCTCTCCCCCTCCCTCTGTCCCTACCCACTCCCCGCCTCATTCTCTCTCTCTCTCTCTCTATCTTTAAAAAAAAATCCATTTATAAGAGCATCAAAAAATAAAATTCTAAAAAATGAATTTAACAAAAGTAAAATAAAACTTATACACTAGAAACTAGAAAACATCATTCAAAGAAATTAACAAAGACCTAAACAAATGGAAAGACATTCCATGTTCATGGATGGAAGGCAACATTGTTAAAATGGCAATACTCTTCCAATTGATCTACAGATTCAACACATTCCCTAACAAAATTCCAGTTGCTATTTTTGTAGAAAGTGACTAGTTGGTCTTAAAAATTATATGGAAATGCAAGGTACCCAGAATTGCCAAACAAATCTTGAAAATGAAGGAAAAGTTGGGAGACTCATACTTCCTGATTTCAAAACCTACTATACATCAGGACAGTATGGTACTAGCATAAGGGTAGACATATAGAGCAATGGAATGGAATTGAGAGTCCAGAAATAAACACTTATATTTATGGTCGATTCATTTTTCCACAAAGGTGCCAAGACCATTTGATGAGCCTTTTCAACAACTGGTGCTAGGACAGCTAGAAATTCACATGCAAAAGAATTAAGTTGAACCCCTTCCTTACACCATACACAAAAATTAACTCAAAATAGATCATAGACTTAATGGAAGCACTAAAACAATAAAACCCTCAGAAGAGAAGGGAGTAAATCTTCATGACCTTGGGTTATGCAAAGCCTTCCTAGATAGAACACCAAAAGCACAGGCAACCAAGGGGGAAAAAATAGAAAAAAATACATAAACTAGACCTCATCAAAACTAAAAGCTTTTGTGCTTCAAAGAACACCAGTAAGAAAAAGAAAATTTGCAGGACAGGGGGAAATATTTGTAAATCATACATCTGATGAGAGATTAGTATACAGAATATATAAAGAAGTCTCACAATTCAACAATAGAAAGGTAACCCAACTTTAAAAAGGGCAAATGATTTTAATAGATATTCCCTAAAGAAGATGGACAAATGGCTAATATGCACATGAAAAGAAACCAAAAACATTAGGAAATCAAAACCATAATGAGAGACCACTTCATACCCACTAGAATGGATAAACAAAAAAGACAGATAATAACAAGTGTTGTCAGGATGTGGAGACACTGGAGCCCTCATACATTGCTGGTGGGAATGTAAAAGGGTACAGCTGCTTTGCAAAAACAGTTTGGCAGTTCCTCAAATAGTTAAATATGGGAGTTACCATATGACCCAGGAATTTCATCAGAATAGAAATATATACATGTACACCCAAGAAATGAAAACAGGCATCCACATAAAAAATTGTGCATGAATATTCATTTCCAGGTCCCTATCCCAAACCTACAAACAAATAACCACCTATATTTCTCCAGTCTCAGAGGAAGAGCTGTCCCTATGTGCTTAATTTCCCTCTTTGCCTTGGGGCAGTCCAGTTTCCATCTCCTTCTTCATTTTGGTATTTCTTATCCACTGGCTCCTTCTGCTCATCATATAAATAAGATCAAATCCCTCCCAAGAAAAACAGAAAAGTATCAGACTCCCTCTCACTATCAGCCTCTGCCATGTCCCCTTTTCCATCAGGTTTCCTGAAGATGATTTACCCTCCTGGTTTCTATTGCTTCACTTCTCCATTCACACCCCACACCGCTACAGCCTGGCTCTCTGTGCTTCCACCCATTCCTAATTGCAAAATCCCAAGGCCATCCCTCAGTCCTTATCTTACTTGACCTCTCTTTGGCATTTAGTAGTTAACCACCCCCTTCTCCAAACTCCCTCAACCCCACGCTCTGCCTCAGGGCTCCATTCTTCCATGCTTTTGCTCCTGCTTCTCCTTCAACCCACCACCTCTGGGTCTCCTTCAAGGGCTTCTCTTCTCCATTTCTTAATATTGGTTTATTTCTCAGCCCTCTTCCCTTTTCACTCTTCAGACTCTCCCTAGAGACTCACCTTTACACACATGCCTTTATCCACACTTATATATGTGTACCCAACTCCCACATATCTATTTCCAGCCCAGTCCTCTTTCCTGAATCCCAGATCCACACTTCCAACATCCACAGATGCTTCAAACTCAACAAGCTCATATAAATTTGCTAAGGCTGCCATAACAAAATGCCTCATATTGGGTGGCTTAAACCACACAAACTTATTTTCTCACAGTTCTGGAGGCTACAAGTCCAAGATCAAGGTGCTGACAAGTTAGTTTCTTCTGAGGCCTTTCTCTTTGGCATGCAGGTGGCTGTTTTCTTGCTGCATTCTCACAAGGCTGTCCCTTGGTCTCTGTGTTGTCTGTGTCCTAATCTTCTGTCCTCATAAAGGACACCAGTCACTTAGGATTTGGTAGGACCCATCCATATGACTGCATTTTACTTTAACTGCCTCTGTAAAGGCCCTATCTCCAAATACAGTCACAATCTGAGGTAATGGGAGTAAGGACTTCGACTTAGGAATTCAAACCATGACAAAGTTAAAAGTTGTACTCATCATCTTAACCCACCTCCATCTTCTGTAGTTCCTCTCTCGGTGTACCCCTCAAGGCTCTAACCAGAAACCTAGAAGGTACAGGGTTTCTTCTTCAAAGGTGGGCCTATGCAGAGTTGCTCCCACCAAACCTAAAGGCTACAGATGGCATCCTCCTCTTGCCTGCTTTTCAGATGCCATATTGGAAGAAAGCCATCAGACTACTAAGATTGTCAGAAAGGACTCAGAAGCCAACTTGAGAAGCTTCCACTGGCCAAAGGTGCAACAAATAGAGAATGGCCAAGGATAATAATCAATGGATTGAAATACATTAAATATATTTAAATCCATGACTTTATAATGATTTTTTAAAGTTAAATTTCTTATCATTAGAAGATGCTAAGAAAATGCGTTTGGAGATTCTAGCACAGCTACTCATATACCTTCGACAGAAGGATGGTCCTCCTCTGTCAGGGGAGGTCATCCTATTCTACTGAGAGACCAAGAGCACAGCTTCAGGAAGCACATACATGGAGTGGTTGGGAAGAAGGGGTCACCCATCTACCTGGCTAGATTAGAAAAATCAACCCTGGTAAACAATGGGGTGACAGGTGTTGCTTTATTTTGAAAGCTGCTAAATAAAGGGAAAGAATCCTGCTGCTTCTCCACTTCTATAGGAACTGTAACAAAATAGTAAATGAGGAGAAGACTCTCTTAATAGAAGTGTTCCAGCAAATGAATGAGGAAGAAATGATTGGATTGGAGTATCACCATGTCCAACCCCTAATGAATAAATAGATCTAGGCAGTGATTATCAATGGCTGCTGAATCACACCAAAAGAGAAAACCATGAATTATAAGCCTCCTAATAGAAGAACACACCACCAACTATGTAGTAGTCTTGTCCCAAAAAGTCTGACCAGAATCTGATCAAGCCTCTTTACAGGAACTATATGGACAGAGAAAAATGTGAACAACTCAGGGATACAATCAACAAAAACCAGGCTGTAGGAAACCACAGGATAAACAACCCAGTTATTTTTTTCCCAAAAAGAACAGTGCAAGGAAGAAAAAAGAAGAAAAACCTAGAAACAAGTAAAATACATTTTAAAAAATAAGTAAACCTGGGGTGCCTGGATGGCTCAGTTGGTTAAACATCTGGCTCTTGCTTTCAGTTCAGGTCATGATCTTGGGGTTGTGAGACAGAGCCCCACATCAGGCTGTGCACTCAGCTTGCAGTCAGCTTGTCCCTCTCCCTCTGCCCCTCCCCCTGCTCGCTCTCTCTCTCTCTCTCAAAAATAAATAAATAAAATCTTTTTTAAAAAATTAGTAAACACACCAATAACAATGAGCCCATCCACCACTCAGATTATGGTTTCTAAGTATCATTCTTCAGGGAAAAGAACCAGATTCCTTTGAGAAGTGATTCCAGGACTAAGGCAACTAAAAATCATGAAGGTGGTACATACCTGAGAACAGTTTGCTTATTTTACAGATGACTAAAACCAAGGCAAGGAAGAGTCTTGTTCAAGGTCCTATAGCTTGAAAGTGGCCAAGCAGGAATGAAGCCTCTGACCACCTTGGTCTCTTGCTGGGGCATTTCTAGGTTTCATTCCCAGCTCCTGGTACCTAGGGAGGACAGATTAGATAGTAGGAATTTGGGTGTGGGCACCAGGTGGCCTGTTTGGAGTCATAGAGGAGTCTGGGAAAGAAGGAGGAAACTGAAGAGAGAAGGCTGCAGTGTGATAATAAGCATTCAATTCAGCCTGGGCTGCCAATGGTTTAAAATTTTGTTTTAAATTTTGGGATAATATCAGATTTTATAGAGAAGTTATAAAGATAGTACAGAGAGTTCCCATACACCCCTCACCTAGTTTCCATTGATGTTAACATCTTACAGATACATTTGTCCAAACTAAAAAACCAACAGAAACCAACAATATCCTTAATTAGGCTACAAACTTTATTCAGATTTCACCAATTTTTCCACTAACATAATTTTTTCTGTCCCAGGTTCCAATCCAAGATCTCACACTGCATTTGCTCATCATATTTCATTAGTCTCCTCCTATCTGTGATGCTTACTTAATAATAATTCATTAAGGGGTACATTTGCTTTATTTGATTTTCAGAATTTATGTTATATTTAACAACAACAAATTAAAAATAAAACTGTAGAGCGCCTGGGTGGCTCAGTGGGTTAAAGCCTCTGCCTTCGGCTCAGGTCATGATCCCAGGGTCCTGAGATCAAGCCCTGCATCGGGCTCTCTGCTCACAGAGGAGCCTGCTTCCTCCTCTCTCTGCCTGTCTCTCTGCCTACTTGTGATCTCTGTCTGTCAAATAAATAAATAAAATATTAAAAATAAATAAATAAAAATAAAAATAAAACTGTAATGGTTTCTCATTGCTTTTGGAATAAAGGCATCCATCCTCTGCCTAGCCAGCAAGACCCAAATGACCCACCTGTACAGCCTCTCCTTGCTTCACAGTGGTCTAGTCAAGCTGTCCTTCCAGTCTCTTGTAGTTTACCTTGCTCTCTTCTGCCACAGGGGCTTTGCACCTGCTGTTTCTCCTGCCTGGCACACTCTCCTCTCCTCTTTGCCAAGGTAGCTCCTACTCTGTTGATATCATTCCAGCATCCCTCTGTCACTCCAGCCTTGCCTGGCTTGCCTGGCCTCCCTAGCTGGGTAAAATCTCCTTACCACAGGCTCTCATTACTGTTCACAGGGGCAATGCTAATTTGCAATACAAATGCTATTTGCTTTCACATCACTCTTTCTGCTTGACCATAAGGTCCTTGAGAGCAGGGACCACATTGACTAATTTATCTCTATCCTCAGCTTCCTCCACAGTACCTGGCATGTAGTAGGTGCTCAATAATATTTGTTGATTTCAGAAATGAACAAAAAGCATAAAACATGCCCAAAAGGTAGGGGAGGTAGGGAGAGAGAAAAAGGGTATTTACACAGTATTTGTAGCTTACTTATTTCTTTTTCATGGAGACGGGGTTGAAAGCCAATAGATGGTGGCTGTGTGTGAAGTTGCCATTAAAAAATTCTTAGGAGGGCAGATCCCAGGAAGTCAGAAAATGACCCTTTTGTTTCTGCTGGGTACCTGAAGGAGTTCCAGATGAAGAAAGTTAGCCTAGGAACTGGGCATTTAAGGAGACCCGGAGAACCTGAATGGCTGAGTAGAGTGAGAATTACAAGTTTCCCAGAGTCATCTACCAATCCAGAAGGGAAGGGCAGGTAGGAGAGATCTGAGTGGAGAGTGGAGTGAGCAAAATTGCAAGAGGCATGGGCTTTTAAGCCTTGTTTGTGTTTTTTTTTAAGATTTTATTTATTTATTTGACAGAAATCACAAATAGGCAGAGAGATAGGCATAGAGAGGAGGAAGCAGGCTCCCTGAGGAGCAGAGAGCCCGATGTGGGGCTCGATCCCAAGACCCTGGGATCATGACCTGAGCCAAAGGCAGAGGCTTTAACCCACTGAGCCACCCAGGTGCCCCAAGCCTTGCTTTTGTTATTAATTTATAATTTTGTGCATTATGGGTAGATGACATGACCGGTGTGTAATTGATTCTGTGAAATTTATTACAGCTCCTTTTATGGCCAATGCAAATGTTCCTCCTGTGCTCAAAAAGAATATGAATTCTCTCCTGGGTGTGGAATTCCATTATACCTAATACATCAAATGTATTAGTTGTATTTTTAGATCTTTAATATCTCTATTTTTTCTCTGCTTTCTTGGTTTCTGAGAGTAGTGACTTTGCAGTTATACAGACCTAAGGATATTTATTTAAAAGTTAAAAAAATGAAGGTTAATATTTAAAAGTTACACGTTTTTCAAATTTGGGGGGTTAGGGGGGAACAATAAAGAAAACAGACCAGAAAGCAAATGATAGAAAGCAGCAAGGGCGTATTAAAAACAATCTGAAATTATAAAAGATGACAAGAGAAAATCTATCTATCTATATAACAATAACTGAATGTGAGAAACTTGCTGACTCAAAGCAAATACTTTCAGATAGGGTTTAAAAATGCAAAAATATGCTATTAATAAAAGTATACTTAAAACAAAGTTGCTCAAGGAGTTTGAGAGTAGAAGAAATGAAAATATCATTGGGTTTTAAAATAACTTGACATTATTAACTCTAAAGTATATTCAAAAGAATAGATGTAGAGTAATAAGTATTTGTTGAGAGCCTATTAGGTACCGGGCACGTGTTACAATCAAAATGCAGGGTAGAGCCCGAAGCAGGCAAACGATCAGCAGGATCAGAATAGAGTCTGGAAACAGTCTCACACTTACCTAAGAATTTAATCTATGATAAAGATGGTATCTCAAATATGTAGGAAAAGAACGGCTTTAATTTCTATCTATTAAAAAAACAACAGTAATAGAGGTACCTGGCTGGCTCAGTCAGTACAGCATGCAAATTTCGATCTTGGGGTTGTGAGTTCAAGCCCCACATTGGGTATAGAGATCACTTAAAAATAAATAAATAAATAGACAAATAAATAAATAAATAAATAACTTTTAAAAATAATAGTAATAAATATTAAACACAAAGTTAGAGGGACGCCTGGTTGGCTCAATCAGTTAAGCATCTGCCTTCAGCTTGGGTCATGATCCCGGAGTCCTGGGATTGAGTCCTTCATGGTGGGGGTTAGGGGGACTACACCACACACTCAGCAGGGAGTCTGCTTCTCCCGCTGCCTGCCACTCCTCCTGCTTATGCTCTCTCTCTCTCTGTCAAATCAATTAATAAAATCTTTTAAAAAAATTAAAAATAAACACAAAGTTAGAGTTCCAACTCATAAACAAAAATGATGTCTGATAGGTTGAAGATCTGGACATTAAAACCTCATTCAAGGTTCGCCTGGGTGGCTCAGTGGGTTAAGCCTCTGCCTTCAGCTCAGGTCATGATCTCAGGGTCCTGGGATTGAGTCCTGCATTGGGCTCTCTGCTTGGCAGGGAGCCTGCTTCCTCCTCTCTCTCTCTCTGCCTGCCTCTCTGCCTTCTTGTAATCTCTGTCAAATAAATAAATAAAATCTTTATTAAAAAAATAAATAAATAAAACCTCATTCAAGTAATAGAATAAAACATAGGAGTATTTTTTAAATGCATATATTCAGGCTCTACCTGAACTGCTCAAATAATTTAAATAAGCAGTTCACAGGGAAATACAAAGAATAATTAAACATATGAAAACTAGTTTAAAATTACAACTACTAGTTTAAATTTACACTAACCTAACCTCACTACTAGTTTAAAATTACAAATTAACACAATAGTGGCATCCAGCTTGGGTAGCCAAAGGACACCCTTGGTGTCAGTTTGAACTGGTACAGCCTTTTTGAAAATCAATTCAGTGGTACCTATCAACAAATGGGTCATCCCTTTAATCTGGCAATTCCATTTCCAGGAACTTACCCTGTAGAAATCCTTACACAAATGTTCAAAGATCTGGGGTGCCTGGGTGGCTCAGTCAGTTAAGCATCTGACTCTTGGTTTTGGCTGGGGTGGTGATCTCAGGGTCTGGAGATCAAGCCCCACATCGGGTTCCACACTCAGCTCAGAGTCAGCCTGAGAGTCTCTCTCCCTCTCCCTCCACGCCCCCTTGCTCTCTCTCTCTCTCTCTCAAATAAATTAATTAAAAATAAAACAAGTGTTCAAAGATCTTTGTATAAAGAGGTTCATTTCTGGATGATTTAAAACAGCAAACCACTTGGGGTGGAGACTGACTATCCACTAACAGAGATGAAGAGGTCACAGCACATGAGACAAGGCCAGGAACTCTGTGGGCTCCTGAGGAAAGGAGAGCTACGCGTTCAGCATCCCTCATCTCAGAGCCAGCCTCCCCACCCTGGGCCCTGTGCTGAGGAAAATGTTCCTCTGCAGAGACCTTGGCCTCAAAGTCCCAGAGGACTCAGCCCCTCAGCACCCATCCAGAAGGAGCTGTGGTCTCCTAGCATTGGACTTTCTTTGTGTTCCTGGACACCATCTCTGCTGACTGACTTCACCTTTATTTTGAGAAAGACACTTAAGTTTTGGGCCTTTTGGTTAGGCAAATTATAAAGATACGTCCAACATCCTATTTTAAATACAAAGGTTCAAAACAGTAAGAAGCTCTACATATTTTAAATTGTTGGAGATGGAGGGGGAGAAAGTGCCTTTGTAAATGGCTCCCTTTCATTCATTTATTGCTTCAACAATTGTGGGACAGATGACACAGACTCTCGAGATGCTCCTCTCATGAGGGGAGGAAATCTCATGAGGGACACCATAACTACATCATGCCAAACACATAAAACTTCAAATGACAGTAAGT
The DNA here is from genome assembly GCA_004024625.1 of Mellivora capensis. Lineage (NCBI taxonomy): Eukaryota > Metazoa > Chordata > Mammalia > Carnivora > Mustelidae > Mellivora > Mellivora capensis. The sequence continues at coordinate 174,449 of PISX010000111.1, read as the reverse complement.
GCTGAGAAGGGAGAGTGTGGGATTATACAAGTCCGCAGTATAGGGTTCTAGGTAGGGAACTGTACAGGGAATGTAGGGAAACTTCAGTAAGGCTGGGAGGTCAAGGAAGGCTTCCCTGAGGAAATTACATTAGGCAAGACCAGAGAAAGATGAGAAGTGGAAAAGAATCCCATGAGAGTTTGCATAAAGAAAGAAGGGTTTGTGCAAAGGTCCAAGACAGGGCATAGCTGAGAGTATTTATGCCATTATGAGTAATAAGGGTGGTGCGGCTTGAGCCCTGAGTGGGATGGCGAGAGGGAAAGGCAGAAGCTACCCTGCCAGGATCTGTGGGCCACTTTAATGACTTGGAATTTTCTACTATGGCCAATGCAAAACAATTCACGGATTAGGAATATGTTTCTTTTTAACAAATAATATTCACACCGGGCAGTGTCTGTGGCCATGTTTTGGGCAACGGGGTGGTATAACCTAGTCAAAGTGGTTGCCCACAGGACATCGGGAGGAGGAAAGCAGCCAAAAGGTCCTGAGGTGAATTTCCTCTTCAGAATGGAGACCCCTGAGTGGCCTCCACTGGCAGTGCCGAAGTCTTTGTGGGGGTGCTTCACGAGGCTGTCCACAAGCTACAGTCCAGATGCTGAGAGGTGCACCACTGGTGAGGGCTGGAGTGTTGTTGGGTAGGGCAGGGGTGCAGCAACTGGGTAGGTTTCTGGAAAGTTGTGAGTCTTTCTGGAAGAGGTGGGGTCAGAGTGTGGGAAGATGGATATTAGCATCTGACCTGAGAAAGGTCTGCAGGAGCCCAGGCCTTCATGGTGTTGGGCGTTGCTGTCTGTCTCATCTTCTGGAGGGATAGGAGAACGGGAGTGCCCAGAAAGGAGCTGAAGTGGAGATACTTGGCTTTTGAATACTGGAGCGTTCTAAACCCTGCTTTTAAGATGTGGTATATGTATACAATGGAATACTATGGAACCATCAAAAAAAGAAATCCTGCCATTTGCAAGGACATGGATGGAACTAGAGGGTATTATGCTAAGCAAAATAAGTCAGTCAGAGAAAGACAATTATCATATGATCTCTCTGATATGAGGAATTTGAGAGGCAGGGGGAGGGGTCGTGAGGGGTAGGGAGGGTGATAAACCATGAGAGACTCTTAATCTCAGGAAACAAACTGAGGGTTGCTGGGTGGTGGGGGGGGAGGGATGGGGTAGCTGGGTTATGGACATTGGGGAGGGTATATGCTGTGGTGAGTACTGTGAATTGTGTAAGACTGATGATTCACAGACCCGTACCTCTCAAGCAAATAACACATTATATGTTAATTTTTTAAAAAGATAATACCTACTTTTAAGATTTCTTTTTCATGCCTTGTAATTCACCCAAGATTTCAGCGAAGTCTGCCAACCTCTCCCCTGTAGTGAAGCGAATCACTGAGAGGGTCTGTGTTCACATCCCAGATTCAAGAACAGCTTCCCCAGTGGTCCCCTCCTGCCTCCCTTCAGAGGCCTCCAAGATGCTTACGACATCTTCCAAGAGAGGGCCGTGGTCCTGGAACCCCAGGAGGTAATGGATCAGTCCTTACTAAAGTGGAAAAAAATGGCCGTGTGAAAGTGAGAGACTCCCCCACCCTTTCTATTCCAGAACGGCCAGAAGCTTGATAGAGTGAGTTCCTGCGATAATGTGGACAAGAGCTTCACAGTCAGCAGATGTGCTAAGTGACACAGGGTGAACTAATTAGGCAGCTTCATAAATGACCCCTCTTTCCTCCTTGACCCTCTCAAAAAGGAGATCGTTATAATCCATGCTAGTGGGGAAGGTCTTACACTCAGGGCAGTGTCCTCAGATGCTGAAAGCTACCGTAACCATTCTAAAGCCAGAGGCACAAACTCTCATAAGCCTGTAGGAGCCAGGCAGATAGAGGAGCAAGCGGATCATGGGAAGACAGAGAAGCTGATGGAACATGACCCGGTTCGGGGAGATCACTATTATGTTGATAGGAAAGATCTATGCTGCCTCATTTTTCCATTAAAAAAACAAACAAACAAACCATAAATCCAGATATAATGTGAAATTTAAAAGTTTTTTTCCGACTAATTCAAAATGTATAGGTTCCAACTAATTCAAAATATATATGAAATCTGTTTAGCGTTGGCTACTATACAGTGTTCTATGACACTGTAACACATTACCAGAAACTTGGGGCCCTAAAGCAGCACAAATGTTTTCCCTTACTGTTCTGGAGGCCAGGAGTCTGCCCTCGGTTTCACTGGGCTAAAGTCAGGCTGTCAGCAGGGGCACCTTCTTTTCGAAGGCCCTAGGGGAGAATCCACTTCCTTGCATTGCCTAGCTTTTGGAGGAAGCCTGTGTTCCGGGGCTCATGACTCCTTCCACCGCCTCTTGCTTCCATATTCTCAGCTCTTAGCTCTGTGTCGAATCTCCCTCTATCTCCATCTTACAAAAGCACTTGTGATTACATGGAAGGCTTACCTATCTGGATTACCCAGAATAACCTTCCCATTTCTAACCCTTAACTTAATCATATCTGCAAAGTCTCTTCTGCCGTTTAAGATTATACTCACAGGTTCCGGGGATTAGGATCTGAGTATCTTTGGAGCCATTATTCAGCCCATCACAGATTTGCAGGTAGATAGAGCCCTCAGATTTGAACCTATCACAAATTTTCCCCCAGCTAGAATAAAATATCCCTAAATTATCCCAATCCTCTGGTCCCTGAACCTATGATCCTTTTTGTTTTTAACAGCTTTATTGGAGTTTATTTATTTTTTTATTTTTATTTTTTATTATTTTTAATTTTTTTAATTTTTTAATTTTTATTTATTTATTTATTTTAATTTTATTTTTTTATTTTTTTATTTTTTAAAAAATTTATTTATTTGTCAGAGAGAGAGGGAGAGGGAGAGAGAGCGAGCACAGGCAGACAGAGTGGCAGGCAGAGGCAGAGGGAGAAGCAGGCTCCCTGCCGAGCAAGGAGCCCGATGTGGGACTCGATCCCAGGACGCTGGAATCATGACCTGAGCCGAAGGCAGCCGCTTAACCAACTGAGCCACCCAGGTGTCCCGGAGTTTATTTATTTTTTAATTGACATATAATGTATCACTTGTTTCAGGGATACAAGTCTCTGATTCATCAGTCTTATATAATACCCAATGCTTACTACAGCACATACCCTCCCCCTTCATCACCCAGTTACCCTATGCCCCTACCCTCTCTCCTCCAGGAACCTTGTTTCCTAAGATTAAGAGTCTCTTATGCTTTGTCTCCCTGTCTCGTTTCATCTTGTTTCCTTTCTTCTTCTCTTTCCCTATGATCCTCTGCCTTGTTTCTTAAATTCCACATATCAGTGAGATCATATGATAATTGTCTTTCTCTGATTGACTTATTTTGCTTAGCATAATACCCTCTGGTTCCATCCATGTCATTGCAAGTGACAAGATTTCATTTTTTGATGCCTGAGTAGTATTCTATTGTGTATATATACCACATCTTCTTTATCCATTCATCTGTCAATGGACATCTGGACTCTTTCCATCGTTTAGCTATTGTAGACACTGCTGCTATAAACATTGGGGTGCACATGTCCCTTCAGATCACCACATCTGTATCTTTGAGGTAAATCCCTAGTAGTGCAACTGCTAGATTGTAGGGCAGCTCTATTTTCAACTTTTTGAGGAACCTCCATATTGTTTTCCAGACCAGCTGCACCAGCTTGCATTCCCACCAACAGTGCAGGAGGGTTCTCCTTTTTCTGCACCCTCACAAACACCTGTCGTTTCCTGACTTTTTAATTTTAGCCATTCTGACTGGTGTCAGATAGTATCCCATTGTGGTTTTGATTTGTATTTCCCTGATGCCAAGTGATGTTGAGCATTTTTTAATGTGTCTGTTGGCCATTTGCATGTCTTCTTTACAGAATGTCTGTTTATGTCTTCTGCCCATTTCTTGACTGGATTATTTGTTCTTTGGGTGCTGAGTTTGATAAGTTCTTTATAGATTTTGGATACTAGCCCTTTATCTGATACGTCATTTGCAAATACCTTTTCCCATTTTGTCGGTGGTCTTTTGGTTTCCTTTGCTGTGCAAAAGCTTTTTATCTTGATGAACTCCCAATAGTTTCCTTTGTTTCCCTTGCCTTTAAAGACATGTTTTTCAAGAAGTTGCTGCAGCTGAGGTCATAGAGGTTGCTGCCTGTGTTCTCCTTAAGGATTTTGATGGATTCCTGTCTCACATTTAGGTCGTTCATCCATTTTGAGTCTATTTTTGTGTATGGTGTAAAGGAATGGTCCAGTTTCATTCTTCTGCTTGTGGCTGTCCAATTTTCCCAACACCATTTGTTGAAGAGATGATCTTCTTTCCATTAGACATTCTTTCCTGCTTTGTTGAAGATTAGTTGACCAGAGTTGAGAGTCCATTTCTGGGTTCTCTATTCTGTTCCATTGACCTATATGTCTATTTTGGGGTTTTTTTAAAAGATTTTATTTATTTATTTGACAGAGATCACAAGTAGGCAGAGAGGCAGGCAGAGAGAGAGAGGAAAGGAAGCAGATTCCCCGCTGACAGAGAGCCCGATGCGGGACTCGATCCCAGGACCCCTAGGATCATGACCCGAGCCGAGGGCAGAGGCTTTAACCCACTGAGCCACCCAGGCGCTCCTATATGTCTGTTTTTGTGCCAGTATCGTACTGTCTTGACGATTATAGCTTTGTAATAGAGCTTGAAGTCTGGGATTATGAGGCCACCAGCTATGGTTTTCTTTTTCAACATTCCTTTGGCTATTTGGGGTCTTTTCTGGTTCCATACAAATTTTAGGATTATTTGTCCCAGTTCTGTGAAAAAAGTTAATGGCATTTTGATAGGAATTGCATTGAATATGTAGCTTGCTCTAGGTAGCATAGACACTTTAACAATAGTTGTTCTTCCAAACCATGAGCATGGAACATTTTTTCATTTCTTTGTGTCTTCCTCAATTTCTTTTGTGAGTGTTCTATAGTTTTCTGAATACAGATCCTTTGCCTCTTTGATTAGATTTATTCCTAGGCATCATATGGTTTTTGGTGCAATTGTAAATGGGATCAACTCTTTAATTTCTCTTTCTTCTGTCTCATTGTTAGTGTATAGAAATGCAACTGATTTCTGTGCACTGATTTTTACATCCTGTCACTTTACTGAATTCCTGTATGAATTCTAGCAATTTTGGGGTGGAGTCTTTTGGGTTTTCCACATAGAGTATCATGCATCTGCAAAGAGTGAGAGTTTGACTGTTTGACTTCTTCTTTGCCAATTTGGGTGCTTTTATTTCTTTTTGTTGCCTGATTGCTGAGGCTAGGACTTCTAGCACTATGTTGAACAGCAGTGGTAATCGTGGACATCCCTGCCATGTTCCTGACCTTAGGGGAAAAGCTCTGTTTTTCCTCATTGAGAATGATATTCACTGTGGGCTTTTTGTTATGGCTTTTATGATATTGAGGTACGTACCCTCTATCCCTACACTGTGAAGAGTTTTAATCAAGAAAGGATGCTATACTTTGTCAAATGCTTTTTCTGCATCTATTGAGAGGGTCGTATGGTTCTTGTTCTTTCTCTTATTAACGTAATGTATCACATTGACTGGTACCACCCTTTGTTGAACCACCCTTGCAGCCCAGGAATAAATCCCACTTGGTCATGGTAAATACTCCTTTTAATGTACTGTTGGATCCTACTGGCTACTATCTCGGTGAGAATTTCTGCATTCATGTTCATCAGGGTTATTGGTCTGGAATTCTCCTTTTTGGTGGGATCTTTGTCTGGCTTTGGGATCAAGGTAATGCCGGCCTCATAGAAAGAGCTGGAAGTTTTCCTTCCATTTCAATTTTTTGAAAGAGATTCAGAATAGGTATTAATTCTTCTTTAAATGTTTGGTAGAATTCCTCTGGGAAGCCATCTGCCCCTGGGCTCTTGTTTGTTGGGAGATTTTGGCGGGGGTGGGGGGCAGATTTTTGATGACTGCTTCAATCTCTTTGCTGGTTATAGGTCTGTTCAGGTTTTCTATTTCTTCCTGGTTCAGTTTGGGTAGTTTATACATCTCTAGGAATGCATCCATTTCTTCCAGATTAATTTGTTGCCATATAATGGCTCATAATATGTTCTTATAATTGTTTGCATTTCTCCTGTGTTGTTGGTTGTGATCTCTTCTCTTTCATTTATGATTTTTTTTTATTTGGATCCTTTCTCTTTTCTTTTTTGAGAAGTCTCATGAGAGGTTTATCAATCTTATTAATTCTTTCCTAGAACAGGCTCCTAGTTTCATTGATTTGTTCTACTGTTCTTCTGGTTTCTATTTCACTGATTTCTGCTTTAATCTGTATTATTTCTCTTCTCCTGCTGGGTTTGACCTTATTTGCTGTTCTCTCTCCAGCTCCTTTAGGTGTAGGATTAGTTTGTATATTTGAGACATTTCTTGTTTCTTGAGAAAGGCTTGTAGTGTTAAATACTTCCCTCTTAGGACTGCCTTTGCTGCATCCCAAAGATTTTGAACAGCTGTGTTTTCATTTTCATTTGTTTCCATGAATTTTTAAAAATTCTTCTTTAATTTCCTGATTGACCCATTCATTTTTTAGTAGGATACTCTTTAGCTTCCATGTATTTGAGCTCTTTTCAACTTTCCTCTTGTGACTGAGTTCCAGTTTCAAAGCACTGTAGTCTGAAAATATGCAGGGAAAGATCTCAGTCTTTTGGTACCAGTTGAGACCTGATTTGTGATCCAGGATGTGATCTATTCTGGAGAATGTTCCATGTGCATTCAAAAAGAATGTGTATTCTGTTGTTTTGGGATGGATGGAATGTTCTGAACATATCTGTGAAGGCCAACTGGTCCAGTGTGTCATCCAAAGCCCTTATTTCCTTGTTGCGCTTCTGCTTAGATGACCTGTCCATTGCAGTGAGGGGGTGTTAAAGTCCCCTAATAGTATTCTATTATATCACTGTGTTTCTTTGATTTTGTTATTAATTGGCTTATACAATTGGCTGCTCACTTTATTGGAGTTTAATGTATATATCATAAAATAATATATTCACCTTTTGCAAGTATACAATTCAATTATTTTTAGTAAATTTATAGAGTTCTGCAATTATCCAACAATCCAGATTTAGAACATTTCCATCATCCAAAAAGCTCCCTTGTGCTCATTTACAGTCAGTCCCTACCCCCAGATCCAGATCAGGCAAATGCTGATCTTCTATTTGTATAGATTTGCCTTTTCTGTATACCTCATATAAATGGGATCATACAATATATAGTCTTTTGTGTATAGCTTTCACTTAGTATAATGTTTTTGAGGTTCATCTAGGTCATGTGTGTATCAGTACTCAGTAATTATTCCTTTTTATTATTGAGTAGTGTTCCAGTGTGAATACAGCACATCTGGTTTATCCATTAACCTGTTGATGAACATTTGGATAGATTCCTGGTTTTGGTATGATGAATAATACTGCTATGAATATTCATGTACAAGTCTCTGTGTAGACCTGTTTTCATTTCTCAGTAGATACCTATGAATGGAATTTCTGGGTCAAAGAGTAGGTTTATTTTTAACTTTTTAAGAAACTGCCAAACTGTTCTCCAAAGCGGCTGTACCAATTTACACTCCTATCAGGAATGTATGAGGGATCCAGTTTTTCCACATCCTTTCCAGCACTTGTATAGAATACTTTTTTTCCCATTGAATACCCTTGGAACTCCTGCCAAAAATAAATTGATCTTACCTGTGAGGGCTTATTTCTGAATCTCAGTTCTAGTCCATTGGTCTATATGTCCATCTTACTACCTATACCACATTGTTTCGATTACTGTGGTTTTGTAGTAAGTTTGGCACTCAGAAAGTGTGAGTCCTCCAACTTTGTTGTTTTTCAAAAATGTTTTGGCTATTCTGAATCCTATGTATTTCCACATTAGTTATAGAATTAGTTTGACAGGGGCACCTGGGTGGCTCAGTGGGTTAAAGCCTCTGCCATCGGCTCAGGTTGTGATCCCGGGGTCCTGGGATCGAGCCCCGCATTGGGCTCTCTGCTCAGCAGGGAGCCTGCTTCCTCCTCTCTCTCTGCCTGCTTCTCTACCTACTTGTGATCTCTGTCTGTCAAATGAATAAATAAAGTCTTAAAAAAAAAAAAAGAGTTAGTTTGACAATTTCTACCAAAAAAAAAAAAAAGGCAGCTGGAACTTGGATAGGGATTGCATTAAATTTGTAGATCAATTTGGGCATTATTACCATCTTAACAATTGCAGTTTTTTGTATATTTCTTTTTGTGTGTGTGTGCATTTCTTAGGATTTTCTATATACAGGACCATGTCACCTGTGAATACAGTTTTTTAAATTTCTTTTCCAATGTGGATACCTTTTTAAAATTTTTTTGCTTTTTGGCCTTGTCACACTAAGACCTCCAGTACAATGTTGATTAAAAATGGCAAAAGCTGACATCCTTGCCTTGTTCCTATGGGGAAATATTCAGTCTTTCACCATTATACATAACATTGACTGTAGGTTTTGGTTAGATATACTTTACCAAATTGAGAAAGTCCTCTTTCATTCCTACCTTAAGAACTGTTACCATTAATGGATTTTGGATTTTGTTGACTGTTTTTTTCTACATCTATTGAGAGGATCATATGGTTTTTGTCCCTTATTTTATTAAATGGTGACTTACCTTAATTGATTTTCAGATGTTAAACTGACCTTGCACCCTTGGGATAAAGGCCACTTGGTAATGAAATAGAATTCTATTTATATATTGTGGAATTTTATTTGTTAATATTGTGTTAAGGATTTTCATATCTATGTTCATAAAGAACATACAGTTTCATACAGTGAGTTGGGAAGTATTCCCTTCTCCTCCACTTTATAAAAGAATTTATGAAAGATGGGTACTATGTCATCTTTACATATCTGATAGAATTCACCTGTGAAATATTTTGGGAATGAGCTTCTTTTTTTAATAGAAGATTTTAAGTACTATTCTTGTTATAGATCTATTCAGATTTTTCTTTCTTCTTGTTTCAATTTTCATAATCTATATCTTGCTAGAAATTTGTCTACTTCAACCAAGTTACTGAATTTGTAATGTTCCCTCATATTCTTTTTATTTCTGTAAAGTCAGTAGTGATTTTATAATTTATATTTTTCTTCTTTTTTTTTTTATCTTGGTCAGCCTAACTAAAGATCTGTCAATTTTGTTAATCTTTTTCAAAAAAACCCAACCTTTTGTTTTATTGATTTTTGTCTCTGTTATTTTTCTGTTTCACTTATTTACACTCTAATCCTTATTATTTTCCTCCTTCTGCTTGCTTTGGATTTAATTGGATCCCTTTTCCCAGGTTCTTAAAGTGGAAGCTTAAGTTATTGATATGAGACCATTTTTCTTATCTAATATAGATGTTTAAAGCTATACATTTCTGGGGCGCCCGGGTGGCTCAGTGGGTTAAAGCCTCTACCTTTGGCTCCGGTCATGATCCCAGGATCCTGGGATCGAGTCCCGCATCGGGCTCTCTGCTCGGCAGGGAGCCTGCTTCCTCCTCTCTCTCTGCCTGCTTCTCTGTGATCTCTGTCTGTCAAATAAATAAATAAAATCTTTAAAAAAAAAATAAAATAAAGCTATACATTTCCCTATAAAAGCTTTTACTGCATCTCATAAATTTCAATATGTCAAATTTTCTTTTTTATTCAGTTAAAAGATTAATAATCTTCTTTGTGGTTTCTTCTTTGACCCATGGGTTATATCAAAATGCCAAATTTCTGTCTATACTTCCAATCCACTAACAATTTAGTATTGTCTCGAATATTAATTTGGGACTATCGTGAATATACTTCCTCTTTTTCCTTTTTTCAATCTTAAGTTTGTTGTTCTTGCTGTTGTTTAGATGACAGAAAATGTTACCAATGTATCGAATCACTCTTACTCTATATATTTCTTGAAAAGTCTCCTGGGTTTGTGTCTCTTCTTATTTGTGTATTGCCTCCAAATGTTTTTTTTTTAAAGATTTTTAGTTATTTTTTGACAGAGAGAGAGACATACACGTAAGCAGAGAGGCAGGCAGAGAGAGATGGGGGGAAGCAGGCTCCCCACCGAGCAGAGAGCCTGATGTGGGACTCGATCCCAGGACCCTGAGATCATGACCTGAGCCGAAGGCAGAGGCTTAAACCACTGAGCCACCCAGGCACCCAGCCTCCAAATGTTTTAAAACTTTTTTCACTATGAAAGTTTCCAAATTTCCAGAAAAGTAGATATGATAGTACAATGAACAGCAATATATCCCTCCACTTCGATTTAACAATCGTTAATGTCTGTTGAACAGTTTGCTTTATATATTAGGTTAAACCATCTGAAGTCACTCCATTTATCTTTTCATGTGTCCTTGCTTTCTGGCCTTCCAGGGATGCTTTTTGATGTGGGTCTTTTTATGGTGAGCATTTTGAGGCCTGGCTGCCTGAGAATTTTTTTCACATATGAATGACAACCTGGCTGGATGTAAAAGCATAAGTTCAAAGTTATTTTCTTTTAGTACTTAAGAAATATTATTCCACTACCTTCTTAGACCTAGTGTTGCCACTGAGAGATCTAATGTTGATCTAGTACTTTTAGAGTTTTCTCTTTGGTGTTTTTAGATTTTACCATCTGGCATCTTGTGTGGGTTTTCCCTTCTCTCCTTTGTTTTCTACTCTACAGCCCTTTCAATCTGAAGTCATTCATCCTTCTTCTTTTTTTTTAGTTTTATTTATTTATTTGATCATTCACCCTTTTTAAACCTGAAAAATGTGTGTCTATTGTTTCTTCAAATATTCTCTTCTATCCCTTTTCATTTTTTTCCTTCTGAATTCTGCTACAGATGTGGGCTTTCTAACTCTACCTTCCTCACCCTAACTTTTAGTTTTCATCTCCTCAGTATTTAATGAGTCTTTCTTGGAGTGTTTCTCAATATGATCATCTCAAATTAATTTAGTTTTCACCTGTTATATATCTCACTTTTTGTGTTATTTCAAATATTATCTTCTTCATACCTAATATTTTCATTTGGCTCTTTTAAATTTTTTTCCCCACTGCTAATATGACTTGTGAATATTTAGAGAGCTGATATGAACTTCTTGGTCCACGTGTACTAATACACCTGCATTCATCCTCCTGTTTCTGATGTTACTCATGGTGCATTCTACTTTCCTTTTGGTTTAATTTTATGCTTTGAGTGTCCCACTAGTTAGGCTTGTGAGCCCATATTCCCTGAGGGTATTGTCTACTCTGCTCCATACTGCCTTTTGGGGAGGGACTGAGGGCCACTCAGTATCAGTTAGGCTGTCAAGTTCAAGGAGAGAACAGGGACTCAGATCTCGAGTGGGGCACCTTGGGCATCAAACAAGCGCATGGCATCACTTCTAACTGTCTTCACCTGGCCAAAAACTCCTTGGGGCCTTGATTTTACTTTCCACCATGTGCTGGAAGGAAGCTGCCTGCAGTGATTGGGAGGGCCAGCCTCGATATTTAGAAGGCAAAGGGTGAGGAAGTGAAGATATACTCAAAAACAGTTGTTCCCCTAATTTATCAACTCTTGACCCTGAGAGGGCTTTCATGCTACTCTGAATTCCTCCCCACAGACACCCTGACCATGGCCTGAGCCACTGTCTCTGCAGTTCTGCAGTGAAAGGCAAGCAATGTCTGTCCAGTGCGAAGGTGTGGGAGAAGCAAGAGCTGAAAGTCCATTTTTCTTGTGTCCTTATGATTACTGTCACCTCTGCCTCAGGCTGCAGCTACTCTGTGTGCGCACACGCACACACGTGCACACACACACACGTGCACACACACATGCACACAGTCTAGTTCTAAACAGCCTTTTAGCTCCCCAGGCGTTTCTTCTTTGTTGTTGCTATTTCCTGGATTCCGCATTGCCCTCTATAATTCCTCCTGTGTTTAGTTCAGGGAGGAAGCCAGCAGCCCAAGTGAATTCTCATCTTGGCAGGAACTGGAGCAGCCAAGAGATACCTATTAGTCAACTCAAAGGAGAGATAAACTAGACTGTTGGATAGATAAGGAAAAGAATAGACTGGGCCTAGAGATACATACTTGGGAACGTCAGAGCATACGTGCTTTTTCAAGCCATGAGCCTGAATGAGATCTCCCGGGGCAGGATTGTAGATATACAAGCCACCTATAGTCCTTACTGTAAATAAAAATTTAGATCTGGCGTGTGTACCAATTTCTCATCGGTTTGGTCAGTGTGAGTCAGTCCTGGTGAGACTTCACTTTGGGGGCCCCACAAAATTCAAGTGTCTGGCCCAGCATATCTAAAGCTCAGACTCCGACCTCTAGGGTCTCCACAGTCATGTACCATCTCCTGCTCCCTCAGCTCATATTTGCTGTATCATGTTAACTTCCTGAGATAATGCGAGGAGTAGAAAGAAATGGTGCTTATGAAAACGTTTTGGCAAGTCACAGGTTATGAACAACTGTAAAATACCTAATCATTCTAACTGTAATAGTTCCTCTCTCTCTGAGCAGGCGAATAGGTCCTCCCATCATAAGAAACTCAAGGACTTGAGGAACAGCCCACACACGGGCTGAAGATCTAGGAATCAGGAGGCAGCAGATCTGGAGGCAGACGGAAGAGCACTAGTGGTGTGTTGTAAGTACTTGGGGGTGGGGGTGCCCAGGAGCTCAGGCACTCTCCAACTCAGCCGGGAAGTTAACTAGATGGCAAGGGAAGGCACAGGGAAAGGAGAACGTGCAATCAAAGACCAATGGGGGGGGGGGGAGACAAAAACCTAGAAAAGCTGAGAACTATTAGGAAAGGGAGGACACTCCAATTCTTGAGATCGCCCAACACTCATAAACCCTCACTGTTCTGTGATTTCCGAAACAGACCTTGTCCCCTAACCCAGTCCATCCAGCCCTAGCTGAGCTTTGGACATGACCAAAACTATCCTACTGTCAAAATCACAACCTCTCAATATCCCACTTTCTGACCATGACCTCCTACCCCTCCAGTTTTTACACCCTTAGTCTCACAACACGGGTGCTCTTCAATCTTGCTGAGCCTTCTAATCACTTGACAACAGTCAATGAGTACTGAAAGACCATCTACAAATGTGCCGGGCATGGTATCAGGTGCTTTCTTTCCTCATTCTCTTCCTTATTCAGCCGGATGCAACTGGACCCCACGAGGCATCACTTAACCTGCCTCTGACAGCACACTCTCAAGCTGGCCCCACAACCTCCTCTGCCCCTGCCCCAAACAAGGGTCCGCCATTCAACCTCAGCGACCTACTCTGCAAGCCTCCTTGACCGACACACGCAAGGCATCACATGCAAGGACACACACTCAGATTAATGAGCCACAGATGTCCTGAAACAATAAGCACGGGCTGCTTCCTGAACAAATTATCTTGACCCATCTACCATTCTCAACCTGTTCCTGATTCTTCATTTTTTTAAAAGATTTTATTTATTTATTTGACAGACAGAGATCACAAGTAGGCAGAGAGGCAGGCAGAGAGAGAGGGGGAAGCAGGCTCCCTGTTGAGCAGAGAGCCCGACATGGGGCTCGATCCCAGGACCCTGAGATCATGACCTGAGCCGAAGGCAGAAGGTTAACCCACTGAGCCACCCAGGTGCCCTGTTCCTGATCCTTCAGACTCTGTCGCTAGTTTCCTGTTTTCCTGCTCAGAGCCACGTCTCACCCTTCACAACTGGTTCAGGCAGATGTCTTTGCTCCCAACCTCCATCCTCTAAGAACCTTTACTCACCTGCTCCTCCTCCCTGCCCCGCTGCCCCTTTTCACAGATGCACTTCCCATCTCGATGCTATTTCTGGCTCTCTCCTCTCCCCTGCAGCCTGCCATCCATCTCAGCGGCAGCTCTTCCTGAAGTCACCAGTAGCCTCTGGTGCCGAATTCAGTGGACTCTGCAGTCCTGCCTTGGCCTCTCTGAGGCAATTGACACTGCAGACAACTTCCCTTTTAACAGGGAATTTGCAGAAGTAATATGTAGGTATATTCTCCTTGTACCAGACAAAAAAAGGAGAAATCAAACCATATTGATGTATATAAATTTTAGTATATGTGCTGCCGAAGCGAGCACACCGATGTATATAAAAACTCAGCCTTAGCCCCTCACTCCTATTTGAGCTTCCTCCTGCCCCCAGAGGTAACTATTATTAACACATGGCTGGGGACTCTTCAACGCCTGTTACTATTTATTTGCTTCCATGTATATTGACTTAGACTTTCGCATTTTTTTAAAGATTTTATTTATCTGACAGACAGAGATCACAAGTAGGCAGAGAGGCAGGCAGAGAGAGAGGAGGAAGCAGGCTCCCTGCTGAGCAGAGAGCCCGATGTGGGGCTTGATCCCAGGACCCTGAGACCATGACCCGAGCCGAAAGCAGAGGCTTTAACCCACTGAGCCACCCAGGCACCCCTCGCATTTTTTAAAAATATATTTTATTTATTTATTCGTTTTAGAGAGTGCACAAGCACATCAGCGGGGGGGAGGGGCAGAAGGGTAGGGGGAGAGAGAATCCCAAGCAGACTCTCTGCTGAGCACAGAGGTCCATGTGGGGCTCAGTCTCGCAACCCTGAGATCATGATCTGTGCCAAAACCAAGAGTCAGATGCTCAACCGACTGAGTCAGCCAGGCGCCCCTGACTTGGGACTTTTTCTAAAATATAAATTGGATCATGCCACATAGAGTTCTGGCTTGCTTTATTCATTTCACTGTATTAGCAGTTCTCCATGTCATTACACACAGATCCATCTGTTCTTGATTTTAACTCTTCCACAGTGGCCCACTGTACCAGTAATCCATAGTTCATTCAATTGTTGCCTACCAATGGACATTCAAGTTGTTCCACATCTGAATTCTACAAATTGTGCTACAGGCTCCCGCTTCCAGGAGTATAGCCTGGAAGGGCCCTGAGGAAAGGCCCTCCCACTACAAAATAATAAGAGACCACACAAAACATGATGTTTTTGCTGGGCTCAGTGGAAATGAGAAAAATCTCGAAAAAGAAGAAAAAAGAAAACAAATAAATAGAAATATCAGTTATATCCATACTCTTCTCTCAATTACACAAATTACACACAGAAATAAGAGTGTAATCCTCTGTCAGTGGAAGAAAAAAGAAAAATAGAGAAGATTGCAGCCCATGCAACACATTTGAGTGGGGAGAAGAAAGCCATAGAGCTATACAAACCAACAGGAACAAGTCTCATGACCGTGAAAAAGCAAACTGCAGAAAAACACCTTCAGTGTGATTTATAGCAAAGTCAAAACTAAATAAAAAAACATATATTGCCTAAGAATGATACCAGTTTGGACCATATGAAACTGCTTAATATATATGTGGTAAACTCTAAAGAAAAGTAGAGAAGTGAAAACATAAGCCGAAACACCTTAATGTTCTTGGGAAGAAAGGGGACAGGGATCTGGAAAGAGCAGCAAGGATTTCAAAAGCTGTGGTTTACTAACTGAGTGGTGGATCGCCTGATGTTCATTTTGCTTTTATTCCTTGCACTTTACACATATGTAATGCATATTCTCCTGTATTTAGTCAGTATTTTGTAAGACCATATATTTAAACGGATGAAAGGAAATATATTTCAGTGATACTCAGTGCAGCATATGGGCATTTTGACTAAATGTGGTTTTTCTCCCTCATCTATCTTTTTATGTGTCGTAAACATTTTGCATAGTGAACATATATCAGAAAAAAATCTTATAGCTGAGTTGGAAGGTTGGCAGCAAAAGGATTAATATTTTCAGAAATGAGCCTCGTATTGGAATATAAAAAAAATCAAGAAAATTTAGGTGAGATGTTTTACTAGTCTTCACATAGAAGAAGGCAGCATGTTTTGTTTTGTTTGGATGACGGTGGTGACTTCTACCGTATACGCTACTGCAGTGATCCCAAAGTAATGACATTTGGAGAATCTGACACAGCATTTTTAAGTATCGATTATTGTGAGAGATAAATAAAAAAGACTAAGCAAAAATTGTTCAGACAGGGGCACCTGGGTGGCTCAGTGGGTTAAAGCCTCTGCCTTCAGCTTGGGTCATGATCTCAGGGTCCTGGGATCGAGCCCCGCATCAGGCTCTCTGCTCAGCAGGGAGCCTGCTTCCTCCTCTCTTTCTGCCTGCCTCCCTCCTACTTGTGATCTCTGTCTGTCAAATAAATAAATAAAGTCTTTGGGACGCCTGGGTGGCTCAGTTGGTTAAGCAGCTGCCTTCGGCTCAGATCATGATCCCAACGTCCTGGGATCGAGTCCCACATCGGGCTCCTTGCTCAGCGGGGAGCCTGCTTCTCCCTCTGCCTCTGCCTGCCACTCTGCCTGTGCTCACTCACTCTCTCTCTCTCTCTCTCACAAATAAATAAATAAAATCTTTAAAAAATAAATAAATAAATAAATAAAGTCTTTAAAAATTTTTTCAGACAGAATTTGTAAAGCATTCTATAACAGTAAGACTTGGGAGATTTTGTAGATATTAACAGGATATAGTATAATAGCCTTTCCCTCAAGATTTAAAAAATAACTTATTATGGACAATTTCAAATATACTCAAAAAGTGGGGAGAACAGTTTAATGAATTCCCATATGGTTCTCACCCAGATTCAACAATCACCAAAATTTTGTCAAACTTGCATCATCTTTACCTCTTGTTGTGTGGTGCATGTTTGCTGCTGCTGAAGTATTTTTAAATAAATTCTACACTTAATGCATCTCTAAAATATGTAGCTGTTTTCTTATACACACATAATGCCATTATCACATTTAACAAAATTAACAATAATTCCTGGGAATTCCCTAATACTAGAACCATATTCAAGTTTCCCCAATTGTCTCAAAATTGTCTTTCTTGGGGAGGAGGCACCTGGGTGGTTCAGTTGGTTAAGCCTCTGACTCTTAATTTTGGCTCAGGTCATGATCTCAGGGTTGTGAGACTGAGCTCTGCGTTGGGCTCCATGCTCAACAGGGAGCCTTCGTAAGACCCTCTCTCCCTCCCCATCTGCCTCTCCCCACTCTTCCTCTCTCTTTTTTTTTTTAAGATTTTATTTATTTATTTGACAGAGAGAGATCACAAGTAGGCAGAGAGGCAGACAGAGAGAGAGAGAGAGAGGGAAGCAGGCTCCCTGCTGAGCAGAGAGCCTGAAGCAGGGCTCCATCCCAGGACCCTGAGATCATGACCTGAGCCGAAGGCAGCAGCTTAACCCACTGAGCCAGCCAGGCGCCTTCACCCTTCCACTCTCAAAAAAAAAAAAAAAAGTCTTTTTGGTAGTTGGTCTATTTGCATTAGGACCCACATATTGCATTTGGTAACCATGTCTCTTAAATTTCTCTTAATCTAGAGCAATCCCTCTTTTTTTGTTGTTTTTTATTTATACATTGTTTTTTAATACGTTGTATTTTTTCATGCATACCATGTAAAAGACTTCATAGTATTCTTTTTATGTACATAAAATAACTTAATTAAGCTCTCAGCTGATGATGAAATGTAATCTTCCTCCGGTTTCTCATCAATAAACATATCAATACCACAATTTAAAAAGCACCTCATTGAGTACATTGGCAATTAAACACAGATTAGACACAGCTGAAAAGAGAAATAGTGACAAAAAAGCTGAAAGAATTACTTAAAACACAGCAAAGAGAAACGGGAGAAGAAAACTGTGGCAGAAGATTTAAGAGCTATGGAGAACAAAATGAAAAAGCCTGTCATCTATCTAACTAAAATTGCAGGAGGGCATTATGGAAAGAATGCAATAGAAGCAATATAGGAAGAGAAAAAGGAAGAGTATTCCAGAACTGATGAAATAAATGAACTTACAATACACGATGCACCATATAACAGCAAACAGGATAAATAAGAAGAAATCTGCCCCAAATGCTTATAAGGAAACTGAAGAATAGTAAAGACAAAGGGAGAGTTGTAAAAGCAGCCAGAGTTGAAAAAATTGTTTTGTTTTGTTTTAAAGATTTTATTTATTTAACAGATAGAGATCAGAACTAGGCAGAGAGGCAGGCAGAGAGAGAAGAGGAAGCTGGCTCCCTGCT
Organism: Mellivora capensis; assembly: GCA_004024625.1. Lineage (NCBI taxonomy): Eukaryota > Metazoa > Chordata > Mammalia > Carnivora > Mustelidae > Mellivora > Mellivora capensis. The sequence continues at coordinate 156,370 of PISX010000111.1, read as the reverse complement.
AAGCAGAAAGCCCAAAGCAGGGCTCTATCCCAGGACCCTGGGATCATGACCCGAGCCAAAGGCAGAGGCTTTAACCCACTGAGCCACCCAGGCACCCCTGAAAAAATTGTTTTAAGTTCGGTTAAAAATCTTTGTAATCTTTGGGGCGCCTGGGTGGCTCAGTGGGTTAAGCCTCTGCCTTCGGCTCAGGTCATGATCTCAGGGTCCTGGGATCGAGTCCCCGCATCGGGCTTTCTGCTCAGCAGGGAGCCTGCTTCCCCCTCTCTCTCTGCCTGCCTCTCTGCCTACTTGTGATCTTTCTCTCTGTCAAATAAATAAAAAAATAAAATAAAATATTTAAAAATCTTTGTAATCTTAAAATTGAACTGGAAACATAAGTATGAACTCATGCCTTACTTTTCTTTCTAAATAATAGGTACAATAGGTATTTTCCAGCTCTGTTTTCTGTAGAAATGACAACCCAGCAGCAATAAGCACCCTCAACAACCAAAGTTTGCTCTCTAAATACCATTTCTCACTAAAAAGAATGAGGTTCCCTGGAGAAATGGCTGATTCCAGTTCTAGGACAGAAAATATACAAGATGAACCCGGGAGATTTCATTAACTCTTAAAGTAATAAAATTGTCAACGACTACCAGAGTAATGTTAAAAGATACAGGAGCCAACCTGAAGGAATACTTGCTAAAGATGGGATAATCTTGCATCATAAATCATAATAAATAATAATGATTGCATATTGAGCACATGAAGTATACAAACTTCCATAATTTGATAATCTCACACACACACACCCTCATTAATTACCTTGATACATCAACAAGTTGATGAGAAGTTTCAAATAGATTAATTCCATCTAATAAATGGATAAGGAATGATAGAATTAGAAGGAAATCACCACTTCACACCCTCTAATTCAGTAATGGATGCATTTAACATCAAAGCACAATAACCCAAACACAATGTGCCTCTTAGCATAATGCAATAGGACTGCAGCTATGACAGCATTTTGCCAAAATGCTGAGTCAAGCTAACCAACTGTAAAAAGACCTTTCTGGGACAATCAGAGAAATTTGAACATGCATGAGGAATTAGATGATATTAAGAGATTAACATAGAAATAAAGCAAAAGGTCATTAACTATCAAGGACAAAATCTGATCTATATCTATCTATCTATCTATATCTATATCTATCTATCTATTTATCTATATATGTAATTTGCTTTCTTTTCTTTTTTTTTTTTTAAGTAATCTCTACATCCAACATGGTACTTGAACTCAACACCCTGAGATCAAGAGTCACATGTTTTACTGGCTAAGCCAGCCAGGCACCCATGGAATTTGCTTTAAAGGCTCCAGAATAAACAAAACCAAAAAATGCCTCAGGGAGGGAAGGTAGGTTAGAGGAAACACTGTTGACAAAATATTGTTAACTGTTGATGCCAGGTGTTAGAAATGTGGAAGTTCATTAAACTCTTCTCTCTACTTCGGGGTGCATTTGAAATTCTCCATAAAAAACCAAAAACCAAAAAAACAACTTTTTAAAGGCCATTGGAAAGGAAAGTCATATCACCTACAAATAAACAGCAATTAAGCTGACAAAGATTTGTCAACAGCAAGAGTGGAATAGAGAAGATAGCAATATAATATACTAAAGGATTAGGAGAAAGTAACAGTCACGATAGTTATATATTCAGCAAAACTACCTTTGAAGAACCGGGTGATGGATGTCTGAGTGGCTCAGTTGAGGCGTCTGCCATTCGGCCCAGGGTCATGGTCCCGGGGTCCTGGGATAGAGTCCCACGTTGGGTTTCTTGCTTGGCAGGGACACTGTTTCTCTTTCCGCCGGCCCCTCCCCCTGTTTGTGCTCTCTCTCTCTGACAAATAAATAAAATCTTTAAAAAAAAAAAAAGAAGAAGAAGAAGAACCAGGTGAACTAGGGACATATCTAGATAAACAAAAACCGAGTTCAGCACTAGTAAATCTGTACTATGAGACTGCTGGAGAATGTTCTTTCAGGAAGAAGGAAAATAATCCTAGAAGGAAAGGCAGAGACTTAAGAAGGAAAGGTGAACAGAGAAATCAGTAAATATGTGGGTAATGTGGCACCTATAAAATAATTCCAGTCATGTCTAGGTCACAGGGTGGAAAAACAGGCTTAAAATACCAAACAATAACAGCATCTGGGAACATGGTGTGTCTCTTCATTTATTTCACTTTTCTTTTCTTCTTTCAAGCAATGCTTAAGAGTTTTCCTCATATGGGTGGTGCAACTTTTTAAAAAAATTAATTTAAATCCTATAGTATTTCTTATTTTTATTGTATAAAATGTACATAACATAAAACTTACCATTTTAACTATTTTAAGTGTATATGCACTGTATTTCATAGTTTCTAGTTGTCATCAGAAATAGTATATTTTGACTGCCCTTTATGTTTTTTAACCACTTTCCACCAGTATGTGGGAGAACTGTTGATTTTTGTATATTGATTTTATATTGGCCCCTTAATTCTCTTGTTAGTTATAATAGTTCTTTAGGGACCTCTCTTTTCTAGCTACATAATTACAACATCTGCATATCATGATATTCTGGTTTCTTCCTTTCCAGAAATTACACCTTTTTTGTCTCCTTGTCAAAGTAGCACTACAATGTTGAATAATAGCAGCAACAAAGGACTTGGTCTTGTATTTTACGTGACTGCCTTCAGCATTTTACCATTAAGTTTGCTGTTGATTTCTGGGAGTTTCCTTCTGTTAAGGAAGTCTTTTTTTTTTTTAATGTGTTGTTTCTATTAAGTACTTAGCACCTCTCTAGTTAAAGGCTCCACTGTCCCTCCAGCCTCTTGGGTTTTTGTTTTGTTTTTTGGGGGTTTTTTTGGTGGTTTTTTTTTTTAAGATTTTACTTATTCATTTGACAGACAGAGATCACAAGTAGGCAGAGAGGCAGGCAGAGAGAGAGGAGGAAGCAGGCTCCCCGCTGAGCAGAGAGTCCAATGTGGGGCTCGATCCCAGGACCCTGGGACCATGACCAGGGCTGAAGGCAGAGGCTTTAACCCACTGAGCCACCCAGGCGCCCCAAGCCTCTTGGTTTTTGTCTCTCTTTTCCCACTCTCTGGACCATACATCATAAAGATCCTGGGCCCAGGTTGCAAAGTCTCATCTTTAGAGGGCTGGCAGTAGGAATGCACTTTAAAACTCCCCCATGCCTTGCATCCACCAGACTGTCCCTTGGTTATTTTACAACCTCTCCCATATGCCCACTCTCTCTTTTCCCAGCCCCTTAAAAAATCCTGATGCTCCCCAGACCTCTGCCTTTGGTCTGCCTCTTGCTCATGCTCCATGGGCAATCTCAGCTCCTTCAGGCATTGCACCATTGCCCTGTGACCCCAAATCTGCTTATTTAGCCCCAATCTTCCCCCATCGCTCCAGAACTGTGTCCTAATTTCCCAGTACACATCTCCCACAGGAGGTCACATTCCACAGGTTCAAACCCCACTCGCTTTGCCTGACTACCACCACACCTCTCCTCTCCTGTATTCCTGAGTTTGGGACGTCATACATGAGAGAAGCGTGGAAGTCAGCTCATATCTCCCTCATACTCGCTCCCCACATTCTGTAGCTTCTGGGAACCTTCCCCTGAGAGCTGACCTCACACACCCCGCCCCGCACGGAGCAGAGGCGAACTGAGCGCGCCCTCTGCCGGTCATTTGGAGAACTACAATTCCTTCGAGCGGCTGCGTTCCCAGAGTGGCTGGACTGAACCGGGGGCTTCTTTGGACGTGTGTGTTGGTGGGATAAGGTCGCTTTGCCCCAGTCAGCATGACTGCCCTTTGGGGAGGCCGGCGAGCAGCGAAGATAGTAGTCACCCCCTCCTCTCCCAGACCCTGGCCATCCTCATTGCCGCCCTGTTTTCACCATGCACACTGCTTCTCCACCCTTCTCCCTCGCTGCTCCTCCCTCCTGTCCGAGCTCACAGCTGGGATGGGACCTCCCGAAGGCAGGAGTCCCTTTTCTCTTGGGCTCAGTCATTCCGACCCAGTGTAAGGTGGATGTGCATCCTGCTGGACCAGATACTGAACAGGGATGGATCTCCTCTTGCTTTTCAGTGTCTAGAAAGAAATGCCCCTTCGGAGGCAGCCCTGAGGATAGGCAGCTTCAAAGGCACCCCTTCCCCTCGGATGGAGGAGGATGGGGCTGGGGCTGCAAGAGGGGAAGCTCTGTGCCAGGTCCCACAGCCTGGTGCCCAGAGAGCAGGCTGGATTTCATGCTCCCACAGCATCTTATTCGGGTGTCCTGGGTTCACAGCTCTGCCGCCTCTGAGATAGGGCCCACAGAGTAATGGAGAAACAGAAATAACAGACAATAGAAGGTGATGGAGGGAGGCCCACAGTTTTTACAGTCATTCAGAAGGTGGAATCAAGTGGGCTTGGTGGTTGATTAAGTCATAAAATTAATACGAATTGAACGCCCCTGAGTGTCAGGCACTTTTGAGGAGTCTGAGGAACACAGGAAGTTAACTCCCAAGCTCCTCACATGAGAGACTGGAATGGGGACAGGGAAGAAGAGGCTGAAGAGACTAGAGGAGGGGGATGATGGGCCTTGTGGGGGCAAGCCGGGTGTCGTGACTCTGAGACATCCAAGTGAGAGGCCCGGAGGACAGCTGACCTGCAGGTGGGAGTTCAGGCTCAACACCAGACAGCTGACGGGGCTGGTGGAAACCCTCAACATACAGGTGTAACTGAAGCCGAGGGGGGAGGGAAATCCTCGGGGAGGGGGTGGAGAATGAGAAGGGAAGAGGACCAAGGCCCAAGAGCGCTGGCTCTGAAGGGGCCACTGAGGAGCAAGAGGACAGGGAGAAAGGGAGGCAGTGTGTGGAAACCCAGAAGAGACAGGGAGGAAGCAACAGCAGAAAGTCTTAGGGCAATACAGGACCCAAGGAGTATCCATTAGACGTGGCCACAGGACATGGGGGAACAATTTTGCTGAATGGATACAGCACAAGGTGTACTACAGTGGACCAAGAGTTTGGGGGTGAGGAAAGGGAAGCTGTGAATGTAGCTTATTGGGGAAAGAAGAGGGTTGTTTGTTTTAATAGGAAAAACCAGAGCAAGGTTTGGGAAGGAATCAAAGAGTGGAGGTTGAAGATAAAGGACCACAGAGAGTGATAGAATAGGAAGTAAAACATGTGGCCCCAAAAATTTTGATCCAAAAGTAATCTGGTTTGAGATGGGATGGAACTACTTAAATATCCAAGAAGGGATTGGTTATGTCATATGAATGTCTAACAATATGGGATTTACTGCAAAATCATTGTCCGATAATAGGTAACTAACTGGAACAAACACAACCTGTAACAAGATAATTTTAAATGTCTTGCTATGTTTTCTTATCATAAAGTAATACATACTTACTTCAGGAGAAATCAGAATATACCATCAAACAAAGGCTCTCAAAAAACACCCATAATTCCACTTACCCAAAGTCACTCATACTGGTATTTTTGGTTCCAAATCCTTTTCTATGCATATATCATTATTTGGCAAGAACTGGGATCACAGCATGCATATAAGGCTAAGTGTTTTATATCCCTCCTGCTGCAGAGCAAAATTACCCCAGTTCTTAGTAGCCTCAAACAACAGATATTTACAGTTAGTCCTCATTATTCATGTATTCTGTATTTGTGAACTTACCCAGTTGCTAAAATTAATTTATAAGCCCAAAATCGATACTTGAAGTGCTTTTGTGGTCATCGGCAGCTAGGCTCCGAGCAAGGAGAAATTTATACTCACATTCCCAGCTGAGACTGAACCGGCTGATGCTCCCCCTTCTTGTTTCAGCTCTCCTACTGTAAATGGGTATCCTTGTCGCAGTCTGCTTAGTGCCATGTTCTTCACATTTCTATACTTTTTATGGGTGATTTCCCACAAAATAGCCCCCAAGTGCGGTGCTTAGGCTCCATCTAACGGTCTTCAGCACAAGGAAGCTTACAGAAAAAATGTGTTAGATAACCTTTGTTCAGCCATAAGTTATAGTGCTGTTGGCCATAAGTTCAACGTTAACAAATTTACAATATATATTAAATATGGTGTTCTTAAACAGAAACACACATAGAACAAGGTTATATATTGTTCAGTTGAAAATGTGACCGGAGGCTCACAAGACCTAACAACGTATCTCTCCCCTGGGAACAATGGTTCAGTATTAGAGAAGTCAGAGTTCTTGGTGACTGCTGGGACACACAAGCAACTGTTGTGTTATCACACCATTACTGTAGGCCAGAAATTTGGGAAGAGCTCAGCTGGGGAGGTTTTGGCTAATGGTATCTCACGAGGTTGCCGTCAAATGTTGGTGGGCACTGTGATTATCTGAAAGTTCGCCCAAGGCTGGAGGTTCTGCTTCCAGGATGGCTCCCTCACGTGGCTGCTGGCAGGAGACCTCGGTTCCTTGTCTCTCCAGAGGCTACTTGAGGGTCTTTGCGACATGGCAACTCGAGTGTGTTGTGAGAGCGTGGCAAGGGGGGAGGCTTCCCTACTCCTGGAAGTCTACACCACAAACAAGCCCTGAAGTCCAGCCCACACTCGAGGAGAAAGTCTCCCCACAAAATAGATCTGAAAAAAAATACAAAAGATACTAATAATGTTTGTTTCTTATGAGAAAAAGAATCAGGTGACTGGGAGATGGAAGGGGAGGGAGATTTTACTTTGTATCCTTTTTATCTTTAGAATTTTTAACAATTTAAACCTATTCATTATCCAAACATAAAGAAATTGAATTTTAAATGACTCTGGAATATTCTTTTTTTTTATTATTCTTTTTTTTAAAAAACAAAATAGTTATTCTGGGAGTGCCTGGGTGGCTCAGCAGGTTAAAGCTTCTGCCTTCAGCTCGGGTCATGGGTCCCAGGGTCCTGGGATTGAGCCCCATGTCGGGCTCTCTGCTCAGCGGGGAGCCTGCTTCCTCCTCTCTCTCTGTCTGTCAAATAAATAAATAAAAATCTTTTTTAAAAAATAGTTATTCTGTTCAGCTTGATTTTGGCCAAACTGGTTTCAGTCCAGCATAATTTCTAAAATGAGATCTCTGGGAAGATAGGACTGGTTGGAGTGGGATCAGAGGCTGGAATTCATGTTAAAGAGGAGAGAAGGTAAAGGAGAGAAGAAGTTTTGGGGCAAGTGCTGAGGGCATTCCCTTTTTAAGGTAGCATTTTCTCTGTGATGTGGGAGACTTTGGAAGAGGTGGCATTTACCTAAGCCATAAGGGAGGGGACAGATCTGCCCTGGTTGAGAAGAGGGGTGATGACACCCCCAGCAAGGTCATGTGTGAGCCAGGATGGACATGTGGGAATGAGGAGACACACCAGAACAGCTGGAGGTTTGCGTGCACGTCGGGGGCAGGGATGGGCAGATTGGGCCCAGTGCACGGAGGGCCTTGAGTGGCAAGTCTGGCATCAGGTCTTGATTTAGAGGCAGTGAAGTCACTTATTTGATCAGAGCTGTGGTGTAATTCGAGCAGTATTTTAGGAAGATCAGTCTGTGAGCTGAGTGACAGTTGGACTTGGTCAGGTCTGGGGCCAGATGATCTATAATAAGACAGTCTCGGTGAGTAAGGAGGTACAGTGGTATAGTCCCAAGCACAGGCTCTGGACGGCTGGGGGCCAAACCCTGGGTCCACTACTTCCTAGACGTGTTATTGAATCTGAGCTTTCAAAGACTAATAGCATCTTTCTTATAAGGCTATGTGGGGTGTGCATCTGACTGGTAATTCTCACACAGTCCCTGGCACATTATTATGGGAAGCACAGATGCAGGGCGTGATCAATCCTGGGATTAGAAGAAGAAGAACGATGAGAAGGACTTTTGTTGAATAATTAATGGAAGAAAAGAGTGAGGGGATACAGTGCCTGTCTGTGCATGAAAGGGGGATACAAGGTCTCCCAGTTTCCTGGCAGCATGGCAGACCCATAAATAAAGCCAGGGCAGGCAGGTGAGGACAAGCTTTAGAGGGTTGGGAGATGCTGCGTTAGGTCTAGGATGTCGATCACACAGTGTGGCCCGGAAACTGACAACTGAGAACAGAGGTCAGGACTGCGGACAGAAAGTGGGAGCTACCTGGAAGCAAGTGCGGCTGAAGATGTGGGGGCAGGAGAGACACCAGTGGATCCCGCTGAATGTCTGCAGCAGGAGTGAAAACAGGAAAGAGACCATGAGAGAGGTGGGGAACCAAGAGATACCAGAAGCCCTGGAAAGGAATGTTTGAAACAGAAGGATGGGGTCAGCAACATTGCCTGCCTCAGAGAATCCAGGAGGTCAAGGGATGAAGGCCAGTGGTGGCCTTGGTGAGAGCAGTTTCCCTGGTGGGGTGGGGACACAGGTCATAATGCTATGGGCCAAGGAAGAGGGGAGGAAGGGAGCCACCAGTGACTGGGGTGTATAGTATTCTTTTAAGAACCCCACCTATGAGTTATCCTATAGTTGCCTCAACACTGGCACAAGAGACATATTCATGGATGTTCATGACAACATGGTAATTTCAAAGACAGAAATCATCAATACGTGTTTGCTAAATAAAGTAGGGTACACCCGGGTATGGAACACTATGTAGCTACAGAAAAGAATGAGACAAGCATATGAATTAAGAGAGTAAAAATCTTCGAGACCCATTAAGTGGAAAAGGCAACAAAAGCAAATTATGTGTATTACCTGATCATTTGTGGGTTTTTTTAAAGATTGTATGTCCTCTCCCTCCCTCTCTCTCTCTCTCTCTCTCATGCATGCGTGCACACACTCATACACCCTTTTGGAAAAACACAAAGAAAAAGGTAAGGGAGGTTGCCTGGAGAGCCAGAGGACTAAGAAGGAGATTTGCTCTCTTTATTTTGAAATAAATTGCATACGACCTAGCAACCCCACTCCTAGGTATTTACCCAAGAGAAGTGAAAACACACTCTTACAAAAACCTGTACACCGATGTCCAAATAGCAGCTTTTTAAATTATAGCCCCAACCAGAAAGTGTCCAAATACCTATGAACCTCTAAGGGATAGGTGAGCTGTGGTCCACCCACGCCGTAGAATACTACTTAGCCGTCAAGAGGAACACACTGTTGATGCACGCAGCCACACAAATAACCTCCCATGCATTATGCTGAGCACAAGAAGATGCCGTCAAAGGCTACCTGCTCTAGTATTCTAATTACAGGGCATTTAAGGAAAAGGCAACACTTCAGGGAAGAAGTACAAAAGAGTGATTATAAGGGGCTGGGTGGAGGGGAAGCTGATTAAAAGCAGACAGAAGGAGGAAACTTTGGAGGGCGATGGGAGTGTTCTGTATCTTGGCTCCTGGCTCTGTGCATTTGTCAAAACTCATACAACTGTATATCAGAAAGTATCCATTTACTGTATACTGTTTTGTTCCACCCTAATTCCAAAAGAAGAAACATGGCTGCTCAGAACGTTACTTTTAGCACTTCTGGATAAAGTTTCCAGGTTTCTAAATAGATAGCACCATGCCCTGATGTTTGGATGACCAAGTTGAAGACGCTGGGCTTGGCCCAGTGATGGCTGAGATAGGCCTGGCATGGGGTGTGCGTAGGAACCCGGGTCACAGAAAGGACTTTCGGGGAGCCAGGTGCTTCAAAGAAGCTTTCCCTGGGCTGGAGAGGGGAGGAGGGAGGCTGGCCAGAGCTGCGCACCGGCTGCAGGGGAGGAGAGCCCAGGTGCAGAGGAGGTGAGAAGCAGTAGCCCCACTTTCGTGAGGGCGGAGGTTGGGTTGGTAGGCAGAGGGTGGGGTGAGCCATTCCAGAATCCACCTCGGATGTCTGTCTCCCACCCCTGCCATTGAGGTCAGGGGGTGGGTGGGCCTGGCTTGGGGGCAGTGATGGTGGAGATAGGTCTGGCTCTGGGAGTGTGTGGGAGCAGGGGAGTCAAGGGCAGGGGCCAAGCCCCCACGGTGCAGTCACAAGGGAGTGGGAGCCGTGGTTTATCAGCCCCATCAGAGCCTGCCACACTCCATCTCCCCTCAACCCCGAGGCTCCAGCCCACTGCCCTGCCAAGGGGAGAGGGTGGAAATGGGCTCTCCCAGATTTCATTCATTTCTGCAGGCAGTTGACCTCCAAAGCACTTCCTGCCTGCCCCACCTCCATAGCGGGAGCAGTCAAGAGGGAAAGCGGAACAATAAAAGCCTACACTTACCACTGGCACTGTTCTTAGGGCTCTGTATATATTCACCCATTTGGGCTTTACAACTCCTTGAGGGAAGGAAATATTTTTATCTATGCTCACTTTACAGATGAAGAAACTGAGAGGCAGAGAAATTAAGAAACTTGACCAAGGCCACACAGCTAGCACTGAGAACTTGGGTTTTGAACTTCGGTAGGATTTGGTTTCCATCTTTAAGACTGGGCTATTCCAGTGGAGGAGATCTCCCTCAGGGAATTTTTTGATTCTCTCTCTCTCTCCCACCCTCCCTACCTCTTTCCTTCCTCCCTCATTTTTCTCCTTCCTTTCTTCCTTCCTTCCTCATTTCTTCCTGTCTTTCTTAGGTGGGTAGTAGGCAGTGATTCGGTTCTGGTTCATAATGGTTTAATTCTGGTTCATAATGGGTCCAAGACAGACCCATGGGCTGGTAGCATACCCAGCCAGCGTGGCCTTCCTCCTTCCCATGGTCCTGCCAGTGAAGAAAATCTCTCCCTGGGGGGAAGGGGTGCCGGAGGACTTGATGGCCAAGCCTTTCCTAAGAAATCCATTAGTTTAGGCTGTGTTTTCCAAACTAGCCTGGAACCCATTAATACTCATGAAACCTATTTGGAGGATCACAACTAGTATTTCTAAAAGAAAATTAGGAAAGAAAAGAAAATACTAAGCTGCAGGATATGTACCAAATGCAAACATCATTTTGTGGAATTTCTATTTCATATATATATATATACATATATATATATATATACACACACACACACACACACATACATACATACATGTACTGGGATATGCTGAAAATCGACTTCTCACTATGACATGAGGCCAAAATGATTGGGAAATACTGATTCAATAATTTATTCCCTAAGGTTAAGAATCTATTGTCTTCAATTTATAATAAACCCTACGTCCTCCCTCTGTGCCATTTTTTAAACATAGCTTTTTTTTTTTATTATTTCTAACAGTAGTCCTCACTACTTTTTTTTTGTTTGTTTTAATTGTAGAAGTGAAAGAAGAATATATTCTGGTTGTAAGAGTCCAGCATTTCAGGAGCACGGAGAGTAGGAGGGGAACTCTCATCTCTCCTCACTCCACACCAGGCACAGCCCCCCAGCCCCCCACCCCCTCCACACTGGAAGCAGTGTGGTGTGCTTCCTTCTGGCTTTCTTTCATAGACATGCAGGTACATGCATTCATGTGCATGTTATTTTTTTTTAAAGATTTTATTTATTTATTTGAGAGAGAGCATGAGCAAGGAGAAGGTCAGAGGGAGAAGCAGACTCCCTGGGGAGCTGGGAGCCCGATGTGGGACTCGATTCCGGGACTCTGGGACCATGACCTGAGCCGAAGGCAGTTGTCCAACCAACTGAGCCACCCAGGCGTCCCTGTTATTTTTACTAATACTAAGTTAAACTGTATGCATTGGTATCTACATTTTTTCCCACTTATCATATCTTGGAGATCTTTTGCTATCCATTCCACATAAACTTATTTCATTTCTTTTAAGGACTGAGTGGGTAGTAGGCAATGATTCGGTTCAGGTTCATAGAACCTGTATAAATGAACCTTAACATACTTAGCCTCTCCCCTATAGGCACCTTACACCATGGCCTACTGCCCCTCCTATGAGCTTCAGCCTCCCTATTCTAAGCACCCCTCCTGCCCTTCGCTCCCCAGGGCACTTGTCTCCCTCAGGGTCTGGAAACACTGGGCGCCCCCCACCCCCCACCCAGCCTCCTGGCTCCTCCCGCCAGCCTCTTCTGTGTGGGTATTGGCCAGGCCCCGGCTGGCAGCAGCCACGGCCTGGCATGAGGAAGCCTCCAGGACTGGAAGACATTTGCTAAGGATGCTTAGCAACACTCTGAGTTAATTATTTAATTGGGTGAAACATCCATTAGGGAGGATTCTCACTTTCCAGACAGCCTGTGAGTAAACATGTCGAGAAGAGAAGAGAAGAGTGAGGTGTTGGCGAAAGCTGCCATTCACCCTGGCTCCTCCCCCACCCCCACCCCCCCACTCCCCAGCGGGGGAATGGGACCCTGAAGGACTCTGCCCAGATGTTTCCTCAGGCTGGGCCAGGGGTCGGTGAGGAGGGCAGATGTGGCTCAGGGGCCCACTACTGGTGGGGCACATCTGGGGAGTGCAGTGTCAGGAAATCCACTCACACCAGGTAGCTCACTCCGGAGGGGATTTAATTTGAGAATCCAGTTACAGGAATGTCAGGAGAACCGGAAAGGGGAAGGTAAGGCAACTTCAAGGTGAAAGGTTGCAAGAAGCTGCTCCTACTCCTGGAGCCGGACACCGGAGGGGAGGGTGACTCCCAGATCCCAAAGCTGGGACTGCCAGGCCAGAGCTATGACTTGGAAGGGCCAAGAACCGGGGGTTGGAGCCATCTGTGGGGAGTGTCTGGCAGAAGCTAGCCGCACAGATTAGATGCCACTGTCAGCTAAGAGAGAGAAGACATGAAATACTCTGGCCTCTTCCTTCTTCCTGCCCTCCAGTGCCTTGCCTTGGCTTGACCCAACAGGAAACCAGAGGACAGAGAAGCCTGAGACATGTAACCCATGGTTGGGTGGCAGTGCTCCCTGCATGCAGAACAGAGCAGGGGAAGGGCAGGGAATGAATGCCAGTGCAAAAAGGCAGTGACCAGCACATGAGCTGGGCAGCTCAGAGGTCGATCATGGGGCTCGGTCTGCTGGTATGATGTTTTCTTTAGGAGAAGGAGACCTACATTAGGTGGTATGCTGTGGGTGTCTAGGATAAAAAGAAGGCCTGGTTTGCACCTGTGCCTGTCAAGGCTCTGTGTAGAAATGTGTAGAAATAAAATCCCCTCTGGGCACTTAAAATATGGAGATATTTAATACAGAGAATCAGGTACTTTCAAAATTGTTGGAGGGGCCAGAATAGTGGGTTCTAACCTGAACATTCAGGAATGATTTCCAGAAGAATTCTGAACTAACCCTGGTGGCACTACCCCCTCTGAAACCATCCCTTGAACTCTGAGTTTAAAACCCCTGTATCTGCAGTACAGAGATCACAAAATCAGAACTGAGCCCCGACTGCCATTGTTACCACTGTCTTTGCCTTCTGACACCCAGAAGCTAGAGACTGGACTATGGGGAGCTGCTGCAGAAAACAAAGAACCAGAAACAACCAGAGGCAGGAAACAGCCTTGCTCTCATACCTACCTTCCAGATATCGTGGTATAACTGAGAGGTGGAATCCTGTTCACTTCCAGAACCCTAGCTGCAAGGGATTCTGGGAAATGCGGTTTTTCCTTTTCCAACCTCTCCAGCCAAAAAGGAGACCACATCGGAGGCTGAAGGAGCCCATTCTCAGTGCCCACCACACCACCTGGGGAAAATTCAGCCAGGTGGAAGAAGCTGTACAAGATTGCAGGACACCATACATGTTGGGGACTCCAAATGGCACAGCAGTTCTGAGATGGGCAGCACACGCTTTGGCCTCCCAGAGCGGTAAGCTAACATGTGCATATTTAAGAGGGCTGGCCCCCTGTACCAGCTCACTACCCCCTCCCGTGCACCTCAGGGGACAGGGTTGAGTCCACTCCCATGTACTCACAGGTAAATGGAGGCTCAGAAATAACCCACCCAAGAGCACATGGCAGTAAAGGGCAGAGCTGGCAGGAGAACCAGGCTGCTTGAGAGCAGAGCTCTTTGGCTGGGTATGAAGAGAGAGAAGGAAACAGAGTAGATGGGGGGCGGGCCATAGGAGGGGGCTGAAGGAAGAGCCTCCAGGTGAGGATCCCAGCACAAACAGACCCACTGAATGGTCTGGGCATAGCGAACATGAGGAGGTGTGGTGGGAGTGGGCATTCTGTGAGGGACACTCAGTGGGCACAGAGGGAAGGGGAGCTGCAGGGCCTGCACAGAGGCTGGAGCCCATGGGAAAAGGGGCCAGAAGGGGGAGGCAGGCACTGGTGAGGGCAAGAGCAGGGCCAAGGCCTAAGGGGAAAGCTGAGGCTCAGGTGAGCACCAGAGCCTGGAGGGTTCCTCGCTCACCTGGGAGCTGTTTTCTCCACCACTAAGTAAACATAATATCTGGGCTGGAGAACAGCCACTGTATTCAGGAACTGGGGGTTCCTCCTCCAGAAAATCTGCTTAGATTACCTCCACCCAGCGCTCCTGGAGCCAGGGCAGGTGGCATGGGTGGATGGCCTGCACAGTTGCCCAGGCCCCAGGCTCTGAAGAAGGCCCCCATGTTTGGTTTAATGCTCTGCTGTCCCCATCTGGAAATTCTCAATGATTTTTTAACCAGGGGCTCTGCCTTTTCATTCTGCACTGGTCCCAACAAACTATGAAGTTAGTCCTGCCCGGAATGAAGACTAATTTAAGGAAGGTGTCATGCATGACTCCTGGGGACAGGCAGCAGGAAGCTCTCTCTGGACCTTTTTCAGGGAGGGTGGGTGGAAGGCCTCGAAAGGAATTCCTCCCGCTCTTTGGATTTCCTGTCTATCCCAGATTCCTGCACCTCACACACTAAAGGCCCATTCCTTTATATACCTGTGTGATTTCCCCACAGCCCAGGCCCGGCCCGCTCTAAGCTCAGAAAAGCAGGGTCTTTGTCATCCATCTGTTTAGTGCCTGTCGCCCCTGCCCCTCCCCTCCAGCCCCCTCTGACTCCACAAAGGGCCACACACACCATGGGTGCTCCGTGGGGCTTGCTGAGCTGATCGGAAGGCCAGGCTGGGATCCCCGGGGCACAGACAGGCCATCTCCCATGGTCCTCTTCAGTAGCCTAGGCAGGAGCACAGGAGGGGAAGAAGACAGGGAGTGTGTGTGTGTGTGTGTGTGTGTGTGTGTGTGAAGGAGGAGGTGCATAAAACAGAAACAAATAAAGAGTTCAAATGTGAAACGATTAAAAAAAATAAATCGAAGGGAGTGAGATAAGGCAGTGGAGCCTCTGCTCCCTAGTTAACATTCATTGGATTGAATAATCAGGCTTCATTATCTCAAATTGTCTGCATATTTGCCCTCAAAATGCTAATTTACAGTTGGCTGGGAGCAGTCTCGGCCTATTTTGACTAAAATATTATTTCACTTTATTGAGCATTGTTCTTAGCTGTCGGGCATCTTGCTTTGCGAGGGGAAGGAGGGGAAGAAATAGAGGGAGAGAGGAAAACATTTTCCATCAAAGCTCTGCCCCGCTCAAGTCTGATTATGGGTTCCCTGTTTTGCGTAGAAATGGCATTTCTAAGCCTCCAAGTAAAATTAGAGTCTTTATCATTTTCTTTTAGGGGACAGACAGTTTATCATTAATCTCAGAGAAGGATATAGAAATAATTTTTTTGTTTGTGTTACTGAAGGGATGAAAAATCTTGCTCCACTCCCTCCTCCCTCCTCAGCACTAAGGCTGTCAGCTTGTCCTCCTCCACTTTCCTCTCACCTCCAAAGGCCCGAATTCTCTGCCTCTTGCCCTTCTCTGTCCTCCAGGCCCCAATAACCAAAACAATGGTCACAGGCTACTACTCTCATCAGCTCTGGAGTTTGGCCAGAGTTTCCCAGAATCTCAGCCCTGAAAGTCTATAGATGTCAGCTCCAAATTTAATCCTAGAATTGAGTTAGAAAGGCATAGCCTTCCTTGGAGCTAAAAGTCCATAATAGTCCTTTCAAGTCTTTGTTCACACATGAGCACAGTGTTCCAGAGAGCAAGATGGGACTCTGGGCTGGGTTTTCTGTCTGGGGATAGGCTGTCCTGAGCCATCCACCTTCTCCACCCTCACCCCACCCCCAATGTCCCTGTGAATGGGGACAGGACTAGTGTGACCCTCATCTGGTCAGCCCCAGGCCGGGCTAGTTATGTCTGTGTCAGAGTCATGGGGAAAAGAACCTTAAAGTCATTTTATCCCAACCCCTGAATTGGATGACAACTGAGACCAGAAAGTTGTTAGTAGTCAGGGGTGACAAATCTAGTTCTGGGTCATTTTGATGACTCAGTTTACTGTTGGGAGGCTTCTCTCCTCTACCAGACTCCTCTACCAGACCTGACTGCTCTTTTTGGTCAACTATCTTGCTACTTTCTTTTGTAGTCTCTTCCCTGTCATAGCTCTTCCGTGGGCAATGAATGGCATTCTGGCACTCTAGGGAGCAGTAAGTATCTGGATTGCTGGTACCTTCTGCCCTGCCTTCACTGTGAAGGCTAACCCAGAAGAGAGTATGTCCAGGCAGCCGGTCTCCAGCTACCCTGCTCCAAAGCCATCGCCACCCCAGTCAGTCAGGCTTTCCCTCCCCTCCAAAGCCCAGAGGACATCTTCTTTGCTCCAGAAGAAGCAGAAGTTGCAGGTTCCCAGGCCAAGCCCCAGGGTCACTGTGTATGGTTGGGCAGGTTGTACATGGCACAAGGGTACGTGGCCAGGTGGACAGTGGGGCTGAGATCCTGCTCTTGCTTTCTTCACTGAGTCCTGTGCCCAGCAGGGCATGGAGCCACCTCTGCATGGAAGGATGCCAATAGGGCTACCCATCCAGAGCTGGCTCACATCTCTGCCCCGCCTGCCCAACCATCTGAGTGCAGCCTTCTCCCAGCACTTTCTCCTTCTGAATTGTGCTGAGACTGAACGTGTGGCCTGGATTGAGATCCAGACTTGACATGTCCTGTCCACTTCCCTGCCCGGCATCTGTGTGGTGCAGGGGGTCTTGCCCTCTGTATTCAATAGAGTTGAGACTCCAGGCACTGCCTCTGTCCACTCACTGAAGCCAGTGCCTGTCCCCACCAGGGTTTCCATGCACCCTGGTCATGTCAGTTACTGTCCTTCGGCTTCCTGACCTCCTGAGTCACTGGACCCCCAGGCCCTCCGGGCATGTCTCCCTAGCCAGCCCAGGCACAGGGGCGGCAGCCTCTGCCCAGGCATAGGGTAACTGGTCAGGGGATACCATTAGGCATTTTACACAGAAGTTTCCGGAAGGCAGCATCACAATCCAGCCAGGCACGACAGCCACCCACATGCACACAGAGCAGGCACTACACAGACTTCCCAGCCAGCACTGCACACGCTCCACAGACACACCCCACAGATACCACTTACCCTCACCCTTAGCAAACACTACAAACACACAGACAGAACCCAAGAGATACTACTGACACGCCCACACTCAGCAGACACACACACACACACACAGCCAACACCCCCCCACACCAACCTACACTCAGATCCAACAGAATCCACACACACCCTCCACTGACAGCGCACACACACGTCCCCAGGCACACTCATCCGTCCACAGCAGACACCACACACGCACCCCCAGCAGAAATCACATACACGCCCACCCATTCGCGCGTGCTCTGTCACATTCCCTGCAGTTGGTGGCCATGCACCTGGTATGACAGGAGAAAGTTGAGGCCCCCCAGCCCCACTACACACATGAGGCAGTACTATGCTCTCATAATATGCTTGATTATTCAGCATGAGCCGGAGATTCCCTTGCTCCTGGCACGCAGGCTCGGGGCTTCAGCCCAGCTCCGTCACTGTAGAGACATGTGACCTTGATCACCCTCACCTCACCCAGGAATAAGGTGTGAGGGCTTGTCCAGTCTTCGGATGGATGGGAGGGGCCCGGGTGCTCACCATGTCGCATACACTGAGTGCCACCCTGGGCTGAGTGCTGCAGGCCACATAAGGGATATTTCCAGGCCAGCCTTGCGCCCTGTCCTCAGGGAGTCAGTGTCTGGCTGGAGAGGGAAGCAGGGCTTAGTAACAGAGGATGTGAGAACAAACACACCAGTTGTGCAAATTCACGCTCAGGCAGAAGGCCTGAGGATTAAATGGGGTTCAAGGTAAAGCAAGCAAGCCCAGGGTGGCCACTGCAGCTGGCCATGTCCAGAGGGAAAAATTCAGACTCGGGGTGAGGAGGGTGGAAGATTCTGGGTCATTTATTCAATCATCAGCAATTTTTTTGTTTGGCACACACTGTCTGCCTGGGCACTGTCTCGGAGGGGTGAGACCCCCGTCTTGGGCAGGTCTATCCCAGCTGGGAGACAGCCAGAGCCAACCAGGTGACGAGTGAGGAAGATGTCAAGGTGGTGCCTGGCTAGGAGGCAAATCAGCAGGTGACAGGCAGTGACTGGGGCTCCCTTTGGCTGGGGGGAGTGCAAGGCAAGGAGGCGCTCCCTCCAGGGTGCCGACCCTGCCTTTGCACAATGTTGAGAGGGAGCGCCTACTTAAATTTGTGCCCTCTGGGGTGCCTCACCTCCCTCACCCTAGTCACAGCTCTGTACAAGGGTGTTAACAGGAGGGGAGGCCTGTAGGCATGAGGTGCTAGGTCACTGTCCAGCCCTCTTCACCTGCTTTCTCTCCTCCTTTTCTGCTTTTGTATCCATTCCTGCAGCCTCTACTTACCCCAGCCGGGCCTCTGCCCCCAGCCCTGGCTTTCCTTCTCTGGGCCTCAGGGTGTGGGAGGAGGCCCTGCTCCCTGGATCTCCCTCGCCCCCCCTCCCCCCAAGGGCTACAGCAACAAGACTTGCCAGGACACAGAGAAGCCAAGCTTTCAACTATCTGCTAGGCCCTGACAGGGGCCTAGACCAGAAGGCCAAGCCTCGGGTTTCATGGCCTGGGGTGGCTGTTCTGGGAGAGAAAGAGGTGCGTCCTGGAAGCCTGCATGGGAGGCTGGAAAGTTAAAGTGAAAGGGAAGAAAACTCTCCCCAGCTGAGAACATCCTGTCCCTGTGAGGCCATCTCTCAGGCTTCAGTGGGTTTGCCCTCAAAGGCTCCCATATGACCCTATTTCTCTCTTCCACTGCACTGGCCTTTTCAGGGACTTCAGAATAGGCGAAGAGGGGAGGTGTTTTTCCGCTTGGAGCGCTCTGGGCTCAGGACTCCATTCATCTCTACCACCAGGTTCAGCGAATGAATGTCGGAAGGAGACTGCTGCAAGACCCCAGCCCCTCAGGGCGACCCACAGGAAGCGGGCCCTGGCCACGGGAGAAGCTCTGGGAACCTGACAGTGGTTTGGGGTACATAGGGACCTGTCAACCCCCAGCTCCACAGTCAGTTCTCAGGGATCAAGTCCAGCCAGGCCCCTGCGGATCCTCCCTCACCAAGCTTAGGGCGGGGGGGGGGGGGGGGGGGGGGTGGCGCCGGTGTTCACTTCCCCAGACTGGGGTGTGCCTGGGCAAGGTTGAGGCTGTTCCCCTCCTCTCTCCTCATTCTCCCCTATCCCACCACTCCGCCACCCCCACGCCCGCACCCCCGCAACCTCGATGCCCTTTCCAGGGACATTCTCCGCCCCCAAGTCCAGACAGCCCCGCTGGAGAGTGAGGGGCGGGGAGCGGGTCCTGCCGGCCTTCTAGGCCCGGGGTGCGGAGCGGGGGCGCCCCTCCCGGGACCTGGCTGAGCCCGCGGCTACGACGCTAATCAATGGGCAGCAGCAGGCGGGAGGGGCCGGGCAGGAGGATTAGGGGCGGAGAAGGGCAATTACCCCCGACAGGCCGTGCTCCGGCTTTCCGCCCCCGGAGCGGCTCAAATGCCACATTTCGGATGCAGCGCCGCGCTCCGCCTGTTTGCTCGGGGAGCCGGGGCCCCGGGGCAGGAAACCAACTCGCAAGTGTATCGGAGATTAGGGCCGGCTGCGGCTGGGGCGGACGCTGGACAAACACCGGGCGGCAGCCTCAATCCCCCGTGCTCGATTCCGCCCGCGGCGGCGCGGGCCGGGCCGTGACTCCGCCGCGTGCTGCTGGGCGGAGGGGCGGGGCGGGGTGGGGGTCGGGGGGAGCCTGGGCCCCCTCCCCCGCCGGCCCGGGCCTCTGCGCCCGGCCCAGGAGAGGCTTGGCCGCCGGGGCCTCCAGCAGGCGGGGGCCGCTCCGAGGAGACAGGCACCGGGCGACGGAGCAAAGCATTTTTTTCTTCCTTCCAATGTTAGGAATTTTGCACCCTTTCCTTAATGAGCGCACACGTGGAGGACCAACTCCCGAAAAACTGGCTTGGAACAAAAGGTCACGGGGCCAGAAGGGAGAGAAAGAAGGTACGGGAGAGAGAGCAGGCCCGGAGAGGGGGCTCGAGGCAAGAAAAGGGCGGAGGAAGGGGAAGAGGAAAGGGGAGTGGAGGAACCCTAGGCACCGACGCCTTTAGTCCCTCTGGCCCTCCCTGATTTGCCTCCCAGGGCTGGTACTAACCCTCCCGTCTCCTGCACCGCCAGTTCACCGTCTGCCAAGTGAGGTGAGGAACCTCGGGTTGGGTTTGGGGAAGGAAGGAGAGCCAAAGGTGGAGTTGTGAAGACGAGAGTGATGGGCCCCTCATCCGGGGGCTGGCAGCTTTGTGGCTGCACCAGTGGTTCCAGGGCCGAGCAGCCCCAGGCCAGCGCAGCGGGGGAGACACCCCCTGGTCCATAGGACACCCCCACACCAACCTCTGCCACATCCCCAGCTAGAGCTTCTCCTGCCCTGCCCACCCAACTTACCCTCAATCCCTGCTCCTTCCTGTTTCCGGAACAGACTGACCATTCCTACAACCGCCTTTGCTCAGACTTCTCAGAGGGTCCAAATCCTGCTCATTTTACCAAGGTGCATGTATGTTTCGACCACTTCCTCCAGAAAGCCCTCCAGGGTTTCTCCAGCTCAGAGGCCCTTTGAACCAGTTCAGCATCTGATTTGGTCTTAGGATCCCTCTGTGAGGGGCCTTAGCCATCTGTCTTCTCCTTCGAAGACAGGTTATATGTTCCTTTGGAACTGGGAGGTATGGCCAGGCATAGAATTTCCCTCCACCTCCAGACAGATGCTAGAGTTTGAAAAAAGCAGTGGACTGGTCCCTGAGGCATCTGTGCTGACATGGACCTCTTTCCCTCAAGAGTAACACGGTTCCCCTCCCAGGGACCCTCACTGGTCCCTGGGAGGGTCCAATGACTGGCCCCTCTGCTCCACCCCCACCCCTTGGAAGGTAAAGCGGCTTTGGAATCACTGCTCTTGTTGGAGTTATGAAGTCCTTTCTCATGCCATTGATATTTCTGAATTCAACAAACAAATCCTCTTCCCTGATCTGTGGGCCCTCCTTCCTCTTCACC
Source organism: Mellivora capensis (assembly GCA_004024625.1). Taxonomy (NCBI): domain Eukaryota; kingdom Metazoa; phylum Chordata; class Mammalia; order Carnivora; family Mustelidae; genus Mellivora; species Mellivora capensis. The sequence goes on along the minus strand of PISX010000111.1, from coordinate 135,169 downwards.
CTCCTCTAAGGTTCCTTAGCGAGCTGCTGGGACCTCCAGAAGTGACCAAGTCAGGCAATCATCAGTTCCAAGAGTTGAAGGGTTCCAGCCTCACCTCCAGAGAGGTTGTGGTGAAACCCATCAGGAACTTGGCCGCACAGTGGGTAGACACATGGGCCAGGTAATCAGCTTGTGGAGCGCAGGACAGCATCAGACAACATTCACATGAGCGTCTCTCTCATCCTAGAAAGTGCTCATTCAAGAGTCTCTCCGGGAGAGTAACTTGCAGGGAGCACAGTGCCCGTAAGAATGCTTGTCATGAGGAGAAATGGAAAAATAACGTAAGGTCCATCAGTGGTAGGCTGGCTCAGTTAAGTGTATCAGTGCGCTGTGCAACCAGTTATTAAAAGTAGGGCAGAGCTGAGCTACCTGGGTGGCTCAGTCCATTGAGCAACCAACTCTTGATTCAGCATAGGTCATGATCTCAGGGTCATGAGATCGAGCACAGTATCAGGCTTTTCACTGGGTGTGGCACCCGCTTAAGAGTCTCTCTCTCCCTCTCTCTCTACCCCTCCCCCTGCATTCTCTATCATGACTAAATAAATAAATAAATAAATAAGGCAGAGAGAGATGTGGACACTTAGTATGTCCAATGTCTAAGTGAGAAATAAAGCAAGTTAAAGAATAGTGCTGTTGTTTGAGTCAATGATTTTTGTAAAGATCATTGTAATAAATATGTATGTTAGTGTATGTATAGAATAGAAATAAATGTGAAAAGTGCCGTTCACGGTGACTATTTTGTTAAGCAATTATGGGAGGGCTTTCATTTTCTTAATGGTAATTTCAGTATTGCTTTATTTGTATGCCTCATGTATATATTAGTTTTAGAATCAGAAAAGAACCTATACTGTCAGGACAGAAGGACCTTGGATACTTGAGGTTGGCAAATGTTGTGATCTGGGAGCAGAAGAATGGGTCCCCTCTACAAGCACTGCTACTTCCCAGCTGGGGTAGGGGTAGGGTCGTTTTCGTTGTCCCCACCTCTCCAAGGTCTGGAGAGGAATCAGAGGAAAAATGAGGTATTTTTCCTTTTGGCATTTGGGGATCTCCTGCAGTTGACTCTACATTATACTCTTTCGCCTGGGAGGTGGAAAATGCTTGTTTTTCCCCGGGGTTAGAAAGTGTTGATGCCATCAGCCCGAGAGCAGCGTTGGCCGGCACCCACACAGCATCCCTTCTTCCTTCCCTTCCCCACCCTTGCTCTATAGCCCCTTGGGACACAGCCTTGCGCCCCTCCTCCTCCTCGGCTCAGGGTTCATTTCCTGGAGCTTCTGAGGTGCCTGCATACCAAACTGATCTTAAAGCTTAAACTCCTATATAAAGCGTCTTGCTGCCTCCCGCGCGTTTGCCCCTGCTGCCCAGACACCAGGGATTGGGGTGCCACTGGCAGCCCAGGCCCTGGCCGGCCGCATCACACGGTCTGCGCGCGCCCCCTGCTGTCTGTCGCGAGAGACGACACTTTCCGTCTGCCCTGCCCTTCAGTCCGTAGGTTCCAGGAGCCCCCTAGCCCTGGTGTGTTCTCACAGCCTCCCTAGGACGGTGATCAGGAGGGACAGGTATTTAAAAAGCAAAATGCTGCCTCCATGAATGGAATCAGCACCCCCTGAGGTTATCATCTTCACAAGGGGCCTAAGTGACTTTCCTGGCTTTTGTCACACAGCAAATTAGATATAGGACCTAACCAGAGCCTAGGTTTCCTGACAGCAAGTCAAGTTTGTAGGCCCCCACAAACCCCTGCCAGAACAGAGAGCTTCTGCCAAGCCTGAGAAAACTGTTCCAGTCTTTCCTCATCATACCTAGATGGCAAGCTTATGGAAGACCCAGATTCTGGGTCTAGTCACTTAGATCATCACTTAAACTCATACCATGGCATGTCTATACATGTAAACACTTTTGAAGATTTTAAAGGAAGGGCACCTGGCTGGCTCAGTTGGCAGAGCACGTGACTCTTGATCTTGGAGTTGTGGCTTTGAGCCCCCACGGTTGAGTTGTAGAGATGACTTAAAAATAAGATCTTTTAAAAAAAAGAGAGACTTTAATTTTCAAAGATTTTATTTGTTTGTTTATTTGACAGAGAGAGAGAGAGAGCACAAGCAGGCAGAGAGGCAGGCAGAGGCAGAGGGAGAAGCAGGCTCCCCACTGAACAAGGAGCCCGATGTGGGACTCGATCCCAGGACCCTGGGATCATGATCTGAGCCGAAGGCAACCGTTTAACCAATTGTGCCACCCAGGCGTCCCAATAAATAACATTTTTTAAAAAAGAAAAGGCTCCTATATAAAGAGCCTGAAATAAGCACAGCAAAAGCTATAGTCAATAGAGTTGGATGGTGGCCTCTTAGGTATTTATTGTGTTTTCATCTATAATTTTCTTAGTGTTTGAAATATTTGATTCGAATTTTGTAAACGGAGGGGAGGAAAACAATTGCTTACCTAAAAATAAGACCTCCAACACTTGCTTTCAGGAGCTCACCCTGTTCATCTCCCCACCTGCCCATCCTCCTCCATCTTTCATCTCATGCACTGGTGTTTTTCTTTTCCAACTAGAATCCACATGCACATGACCCTCAAATCTATGTCCAGCCCAGACACCTTCTCGGATCCAACATCTTGTCCGGTGTCTCCACTGGGAGGCTTTTCAGACACCTCATCCTCAAGACATCCAAAACTCCCCCCTCCAATTGCTGGCTGCCCTCAGCTGTAAAGACGTGTGGAGAGAAAATATACACCCAGGTGTCTTGTTGAGACTTTTGAACACTGATGATAAGGATATCATCCTCTAAGCTTTTCAACAACAGAGAAGGTTTTCCACAGATAAAAATTAACCTAACAACAGACTTTCATTCACAATGTGAAATTCTAGAAAACAGGTATTAGAAACAATGAAACTTCTGCACATACAGCACTGAAGAGAGACCTTTAAAATAGTTTTGAGTAGAAAAAGAAGAGAAGGAAGGAAAGAAGGAAGGAATTTATACACAATACTCTATATAAATTTAAAACCTATGTACAAAACCACCCTACATGTTTTACATGGATCCATAAATAATAAAAAACAGCAAATACATGAGAGAGAGGATGACTGGGGTTGGGGGAACTGGCAAGAGGATGAGGATAAAGAGGAAAAGACAGACAAAAAGAGGAGGAGGGTCTAGTATGGACCTCTGAGGGTAACGATCATAAACGGTTGGAAAGCCAGCTCTGCTTCTGAGGTCTAAAAGCAAAAAACGATCATTTAAAAATAATTTTTTTTAAATTATATTAAATGCATAAAAAAGACTGAGAGTCATTGGATTAAATGATGATTCAGAGAGATGGCAGGGAGATCTGATAAGCACTAGGATTCAGGTACGATTTTTGCTTAGAAAAGTGATAAGTTTCAAGTGATATGTGATGTATTTGGCCCAAATCAATCCCTACCCAGAATTCCCTAGAAAAAAGCCAACACCCTAGTGATCCTGAACCAGAAACTCAAGCTCATGACAGCTTACCTGGCTCCTTTTTTTTTAAGATTTTATTTATTTATTTATTTGAGAGAGAAAGATGGCAAAAGAGAGAGCATGAGCAGGGTGGGGGGGGTGGCAGAGGAGCAGAGGGAGAGGGACAAGAAAGAAGACCCCACAGTTCCAAGCACAGAGCCCCATTCCACGACCCCGAGATCATGACCCCAGTGGAAATCAAGAGTCAGATGCTTAAGAAACTGAGCCACCCAGGCACCCCTACCTGGCTCCTTAGGAGCCCGGAGAGGAGCACCTAGCCAAAGGGGAAGACACTAACCAGGCTGATGAGCTGTTTCCTGCCCGGCTCACATCTCCTCCCTGCTACGCACACCTATGTGTGCACAAGCCCCTGTTCTATGCCAGGAGCTGTATCTTTATTACTTATTTTCGATGTCACTGAATTCAACAAAATGGGCTATATTAGGTAAAGCTAACATCAGTTACATTCATTCATTTGGTTTATTCATTTAACAAATATTTGTGGGCTGATCATTCTGGGCCAACCTCAGTTCCAGGCACAAAGAGAAAAAGCAGTAAACAAAGCAGGTAATCTCTGTCCTTAGAGAGCTTTTATTTTTGCTGAGAGATATAATAAAAATAAATAAGTTAGTAAAATACAGGTATGTTGGATGGTGATAAGTACTACAAAGAAAAATTAAGCAGTATGAGGAAATAAGGAATATAGGACAAGGCAGAGAGGGTCAGGTCAAGGAAGACCTCATTAAAAAGGTGACATTTCAGCAGGGACCTTAAGAAGATGGGGAATGTGCCCTACAGATACCTGGAGGACAAGTGTTCCAGGCAGAGAGAACAGAAGTGCAAAGACCCTGAGGCAGGAGTAGATTTGTCCAAGGGAAAGCCAGAGGCCAGTGTGGCTGGAGCAGAGTGTTATGTGCATATGGGGAGGCAGGTGTTGAAGAGTACTGGATGAGTTTAGAGAAATAAGTGTTGTCAAGGGCCTTGTCAGCCCCTACCTGGAATGACTTGGGAAGTCACTGGAGGATACTGAGCAAAGAAGTAACATGCTCTAACCCCATTTGCCAGAACACCACCCTGAATGCTGGGTTGAAGGCTGGAGAGGGGCAAGAATGGGAGCAAAGGAACAAATAGGTAGCTACTGTAGTGATCCTAGCAAGAGACCAGAAGCTTGACCCACTGTAGCATGAGTGTGGGTAGCTGGGTGAAGTCAGATTCCGGGTACATCTGGAAGGAAGTCTTATGAGAACTATGCTGGTGGATGTGAGGACGAGAGAAAGACTAGGTCCAAGGATGACTGCATTTTTTTGGCCTGAGCATCTAGAAGGATGAAGTTGCCATTTTCGGAGATGGGGAAAGCCGCAAGGAGAGCAGGATGAGAACAGATGAAGAGGCGTGAGGCTCCCCAATCACCCACCCTGGGACTGTGCACATGCCTGATGTAAGCCTAGGTCTGTCTGTCTTGCAAGACCTTTCTTCTTTTGCACATCCCCCCGCCGAGAAAAGGCAAAGAAAGCAGGGTCGTTGTCCTCGCCTCCTCTGCCCTCCCACAGGTCAGTGTATTCTAGGGAAATCACGCCTTGGAACTCTGGGTGGGAGTTAGTTTTTAACCTGCTGCGGTCTGTAAGTTGGCTGTATCATCAAAAGAGTCATCTGTTTAGTGAACAAGCATTATGACCTGTCATTGTTCTTAGGCCACAGGTCTGGCCTGCCAGTGCCTCCTGTCACAGCTCTCCCATCCTGAGAAAGAGTCAGGCCACGGGATGGACTTGGGGATCGGCTGTCACATAGCTAACCACTCCAAAACATGGTGGCTTAAAACAACAACTACTATATTTGCTCACAACTCTGGGCTTCAGGAATTTGGGAAGAGCTCAGCTGGGATGTTCTGCTTCATGTGGTGTCAGCTAGGATTTCTTAGGAGGTTGCAATCAGGCTGGCTCCACAACCCTGGGACCTAGGCCACTGCACCGGGCCCCACACTCAGAGAGGCCCTGCAGTTGATCTAATGCTCTGCTGTTGCTATTCCTGAAATTCATAATCATTTTTGAACAAGGGACCCGGTGTTTTCACTTTAAAGTGGGCCTCACAAATTCTGTAGCTGGTCTGGGTTGCTGTCAGGTGCCTGGGACTAGAGCATTCTGGATAGCTTCTTTCACAAATCTAGGGTTTTGGCAGGGTGGGCTGGGAGGCTGGAGCCTCTCTACAACTCTCCATATGGCTAGTCTGGGCTTCTTCGGTGGAAGCTGGATCCCAAGAGTGAGCATCCCGAAAGGCAAAGGGAAAACTTCAGATTACAAGGTCCAGCCTCAGGAGTTCCACAGTCACTTTCTCCATGTTCCATAGGGCGAAAAAAGTCAGAGGGCTAGCCTCGGTCCAAGAAGAGCGGCTGGGGACATGGCAAGGCCTCCTTGTAACAGACTGTATGGGAGGAAAGTATTATTATACCCACCTTTAGGAATGTGCCCTACCATAGGACATGTGGGTGGGTCCTGTCTGCCCAACAAGACAGAAAAGGATGCGCCTGCTGCTTCTGCTACTGCCCTCTGCCTCCCTCTACCGCACTCCCAGCTGGAGCCCGCTGAACTGGTTTGTCTTAGATAGGGTCTGGGATCTGTTCAGTCCACTTAGACCCTAAAAATGACTAGAGCACTGCCCTTGGCCAGAGAGTCTGGGATGCCTGTTGATTATTCACCAAGTGAGGTAGTGGGGAAAGGGTGGGCCAGGTGAACAGGTGCGGGAAGCTTGGGTTCATGGTTCTACCCCCTTCCCTCTGAGCAATGAGGACAACTGGAATGAGGAGTCCAAAGCAGGTACAGAGCCTTGCTACTCAAAGTATGGTCCCCAGACCGGCAGCATTAGCATCACCTGGGGGTGTGTTAGAAACACAGAAGCTAAAGAACCAACCCAGGCCTACTGAGTGGGATCTACAATCGAATAAGATTCTGAGGTGATCCATATGCATGTGATGGTTTGAGAAGCTGGGAGACTCTGGAACAGCGGTTCTCACCTTGGCTGCACAGTTGGAATCACCTGGGAAGGTTTTATCAGTCCCGATGGCCTGGCCACACACCAGACCAACTGAATCAGTATCTCAAGGTGGAACCTGCATTAGGATGTTTTGCTCTTCACTAGACAGTCCCCACAGCCAAGTGAGGAAGCCAGACTCCAAGCCCTTCCTGAGTCAGACCTCCGCCATGGCTCTTCTCTGGAAAGCAAGAAGACAGGACTGAGCTTCCTGTGAGGCCCAACCCTCCCTCTCCTCACCAGGAGCTGTAGACATTCGTTTTCCCAGATTATACTCCAGACCTGCGGGCTCTGGGTCCCACCCATGTTCCCCCTTCCCACGCCTGCCCCTACGTGTGAAGCCAGGATTCCGAAGGGCAGCTCCCCATGTAAGCGCGAACTGCAAACAAATCAGCCTGGACACCAACAAGGGCATTTCCTAACAGGAACCTCAGCCCAGTGCTGAACAAACAGGAGGCCAGAGTCCCCGCCCCACTCCTAGACCTCCTGCTGGCAGCAGGGCCTGGCCTCTGCACCTGGCCTGGACCACAAGCTTTCCCAGGACTTCAGGGCTCCCTCCCACCCAGTTCTCTCCCAACCTGTTCCCAACCCTGGACTCAACCTCCCCAGCCTTAGTAACGCATGGCAAAGGCTTGGGGCCAACCCCAGAAACCCACCTGTGTGGATGAGGGGAGATCTGGGCTGGTGTGCAGAGCCTGTGACAAGTCTGTTTTCTTCCTGCCCAACACCACCCCACATCTACCTGCAAGATTCATACACCCCAACACCATCAGCATCACCGTCATCTCCATTTTCCTTTCTTCTGAGCACGGAAACCTCTCTCTGGATGGTTCTCTCACCCTCTCCCCTGTCCAGCTGCATCTCCTTACAAGACACCTGGAGAGGTCATACACACAGTAATCCAGTTCTTTTTGTGTCTTTCCCTTTCAACAATGCCCCTGAGTTTCTGCAGTCTCGGACTGGGTTCTAATGCCCATGATGCAGAAAGGCACTAAAGACATGGGGGGTGACTTTTAAAAAAAGAACCAACACCTTTGTTTGGTGCGGGAAGTTCAATCAGTTATGACAGTTAAAGCAAGGTGGTCCTTAAAAGGATTTACCCTCTTTCATACACACTCTTCTACTACAACGCCCTCCCCCACTCACCCCAAAGGGAAAAAAATCTTGCCCCAAGGGCTGTGGGCAAGGAACGGAAGTCAACTCAGTGAAATTCCATTTCGACCATTCACATTGACCCCCTCGTCGTGGAATTTAGAGTCAGATGGACCTGGGTTTGAGCTCAGGCAGTTCACTAGCTGTAAAGCAGACCACCTGGCTCTCCAAGATGCAGTTTCCTCCTCTGTAAAGTGGGAGTAACAGCATGACTTCGGGGATCAAGAAGGCAGCATCAGGATGCACCCCATCCCCCAGCCCCCAGAGCCTGGGGTAGGACAAGATTTGGTAGAGGACCATCCCTCTTTCTTGGCCATTTCTTCAGAAACTGGAGGAATAAGGAAGACACAGAATTCACTTCAGCAAATAGGTTTGTGCCTACTATGGGCTAGGCACTGTGGCAGGCATGGCTGCTGGCCAGAACAAGAGTTAAGGTGCTGGCTTGGGTCTTGGGTTGTCACAGAGGCTGGGGGTCACGTGAGCTGGAAGCTGAGTCCTGGACCCAGTTTTCCCTTTTGTGCACATCACTCCCCACTCAGTTGGGTCTCAATGTCCTCCCTTTTCAGTACAAGAAAGGGCTTTGACTAATTTGCTGCTGAGGGCCCAACCAGCTCTAAAGTACTCTAAGTGGGTAGAAAACTCCCTAGTGTCATTGCACGAGGACTGTTTGCCCCAGTCCTCCTCCTTCCTCATTCCTTCTTCCCTCTGCCTTTCCCCATTCTTAAAGCGGGGAGGCCCCTAGGGACCCATACTGGCTAGCCCTTCTCTCTTCTCTCACAGCATTTTCTGTCTGCTTCATCTCACCTACCCCTTGCCTTCATAAGCTTCCCTCTCTTTGAAGGTTATCTGCAGAGGAAAGTTCCCTCCAAGGAGCCCTCCCGGATCTCTGAAGTTGTAACTACTTTCTGTCCTTCCTGCCCCTTCAGTCGGACAGATGTGAATCTCCCCGCACCCAGCCCCACGCACCCCCACTGTCAGGTGGTAAGTTCCCACTGGGAGGAAACTGTATTCTTCATTCCTTTGTACCCATCATAAACCCAGCACATAAAATGGGCCTCAAACAAACAGACGTTTGTTAACTTCAGTCTAATTGAAGAGCCTAGGATTTCAGAGAAAGTCTTAAAAGCAACATATATAAGAAAAAATTAGGCAACAGTAGGTAACTGCAAAGTGCGATGTGTGTTGTCTGCATAGAGAGAGCCACCCCCATGTCCCTGCACATTCCGGGAAGAGAGGAACAAACAACCTTGTTTGCTCTTGGCCTGTCAGGTGCAAGGGGATGCAGGAGGGGCAGAAGAGGGGAAGAACAGGTGTGGGCTGGAGCTGAGGCAGTTGGGCAGCAGGAGGGGGTGTGGAGTTTCCCTAGGGTAGCCCCAGGCCCTCTCATCCTGTGGGCTGGGCTTCCCTTGAGGCCTGATTATTATTACATTGCATTTTAGCTCAAAAGACCTGTGCCTACCCCACTTAGCACTTTTCTCCTGGATGCAAAGCCCCTCTTTGGAAAGACTAGAGAGCAAGAGAGATGAAGAGACACCCTGCAGAGGAAAGGGCAGAAAGGAGAAAGGGACAAGAATTCTCAAGGGTGCTGGGAGAAAGGGCAGCAGAGTGGCCCCCACAATACATCTTCTCCAACTTCCTAGGTCTCTGTGGCTCTGGGACCCCGACTAGGTCTCAGAATGTTGGTGTCCACAGCTGGGCTTCTTCCCTCAAACCAGAGAAAGAAATCTGTTCTCTACCTAAGTGGCATAATCCAAGGGCCAAGCCTAGCAGTCAGTAAACATCAGCAATTCATGTTATAATCCTTTTCCCTCCTTCTACACTTCAAACCTATAGGCAAGTATAGAGAGTAATAAAAAGAATATCCATATTCCCACCACTACATACTTTATCAAACAGCTATACTACAGTAGTTTTAAGGAATAAAATGTCACAGGGGTCCCTGTGTAGCTCAATCAGTTAACTGTCTGACTCGATCTCAGCTCAGGTCTTGATCTCAGAGTCATAAGTTCAAGCCCTGAGTTGGGCTCTGGGCTGGGCAGAATGCCTACAAGGAAGGCAGAAAGGGAGAGAGGGAGGGAGGGAGGGAGGGAGGGAGGAAGGAAGGAAAAAAGGAAAAGAAAAGAAATAAACTGTCACAGAAAATGGGCAGCCTATAGGACCTCCCTAGTCCTGTTCCCTTCTTCCTCCCCAGAGCTCATCCTTATTTTTTTTTTAATTTTTATTTTTTATAAACATATTTTTATCCCCAGGGGTACATGTCTGTGAATCGCCAGGTTTACACACTTCACAGCACTAACCATAGCACATACCCTCCCCAATGTCCATTACCCCACCCCCAAACAGTCAACAAAACCAAAAGACAACTGACAGAATGGGAGAAGATACTTATTTTATTTTTTAAAGATTTTTATTTATTTGAGAGACAGACACAGTGAGAGAGGGAGAGCACATGCAAGAAGCAGAAGGCAGAGGGAGAAGCAGACTCTCCACTGCGCAGGGAGCCTGATGCAGGGCTCCACGCCAGCACTCTGGGATCATGACCTGAGCCTAAGGCAGATGCCCAGCTGACTGAGCCACCCAGATGCCCTCCATCCTTATTTTAATTGCCATAGTTTTCCTGCTCAATAATGTCTTTATGCTTAAACCACATATTTATACCTTAGGTTATACATGTTTTAAACCTTTTTATAAAGAGTGTAGTGGCTTTGTAGTCAGCTTGGCTAAGCTAGGACTACATTTCCCAGAATTTTCTTCCCTGCATGGTTGCAGGCTAGGGCTGGCCACAGGAGAAATCTGCATGATACTTGGCAACAGAAGTGAAGCAGCAGCTGCCTGTTTACACTGTGGAAGGCAGGTCCTGGGCTGGCTCACGAATTATGACAGATTTGCTGGCTCACCTTGCTGATGGGGGAGGTGGGGAGAAACAGACGGGCACAAAGCTCCTTTATTTCCCACAGAGCCTCATCAGTTTCCCCAACTCCTGAGCTAGGTGTGGATTTAGTTCTAAAACAAAGGACCAGATTCTCTTGCAGGTCACCTGCACTCATAGAGTTAGAGGCTTACAGACGGGGTGAGAGTGAGGCAGTTTCCAGTTTGTCCTTGCTCTCCTACAGCACATACATCTTTCCTTCCCAACTGCCTGTCCCTGTCCCCAGCCCCAGAGAAAGAAGTAACAATCCTATATACAGACTATATAACCAGCTCCCATAATTGGGTACAAATTCCCATGAGAAAGTTCTTCTTCTTTGTCATTCCTCGTAGTCCAGCTTCTCAGATTGTATCCTGACTAATACAGAACATGTTTGCAGACTTGGTTTCCAAGAAGATCAGAACCTTAGTGAGTGATGCCTTCTCTAAATTTGGTCTGGATTATAAAATTGATTCTGTGATCTAAATAGATTTAAAGCCATAAATGAGGGCGCCTGTGGCGCTCAGTCATTAAGCATCTGCCTTCGACTCAGGTCACGATCCCAGGATCCTGGGATAGAGTCCGGCATCAGGGTCCCTGCTCAGCAGGGAGCCTGCTTCTCCCTCTCCAGCTGCACCTCACCCTTGTTTGTGCTCACTCTCTCCTTCTCTCAGAATAAATAAATAAAATATTTTTTAAAAAATAAAGGCATATATGACCCTTACCAAGGGCACCAGGGGTACAGGGATCACTGGTACTCTGTGTCATAGAACAGGAGAAAAAGTTTCTTTACGTGATCACCTGTAGACAATTGTAATTTGGTGCCTATGGAAGTTAGTGTTTTGATTGATTCAAGTATTTGCTTGAATATAATTAGAATTAAGACTGATGGATTATTAAGATACCCTGAAGAATTTGGGGAAAGAGTCTGATGAGTCAGGGCTTTAAAATCCCATCTCAAGGTTCACGTAAGGAACCTGAAAGTTTCTATGGATGACCAAAGAACTCCTTTCACAGCAAATGAAGAGCAGCAGTGGGCTCAAGCTTATGGAATTTACATCTTACCATGTTCCCCGTCACCCTGAAGCAGCTGGCCTGAGGGAACAGTAAAATGGCCTTCTGAAGCCTCAGTTACAGTAGCTCCTGGGTGGCAACACCTTGCAGGGCTTGGGTAATGTCCTTCGGGATGCAAGATGTTCTCTAGAACCACAACTGACCTATGTTGTTGTTTCTCCCAAAGCAGGGATTCATGGGTCAGGAAGCAGAGGTTAGAAATGAGAACAGTGTGGGGCGCCTAGGTGGCTCAGTCAGTTGGGCATCTGCCTTCGGCTCAGGTCATGATCCTGGAGTCCTGGAATCCAGCCCCGTATCAGGCTCCCTGCTCAGCAGGGAATCTGCTTCTCCCTGTGACCCTACCCCTTCTCATATTCTCTCTCTCTCACCCTCTCTCTCAAATAAGTAATAAAACCTTTAGAATGAAAAGAACATATTTTTTTAAAAAAAGAAACGAGAATAGCTTCCCTCAATATAACACACAATGCTTCTCTAGCAAAAATGCTACTTTCTGTCTCTGAAATGTTGGGTTCTGCTGATCTAGAGGTATTAGTTCCCCAAAAAGGGCACACAGAAGTGGTTCCACTCAGCTAGACATTGACACTGGACCTGGCTACATTGAACTTCTCTTGCCAGTGAATCAACAGGCTGAGAAGGTTATTGGTCCTGCCTGGGGTGACTGTCTTGACTTCCAAAGGGGAGAATGGGGCCTCTCTTCCCATTTCTGTGATTAAATTCAATAGCAAAACTACCGCAACCCAATGCAGGAAGAAGTGTTATGGGTCCAAACCAGAAACCAAGGTCACCTCACCAGGCAGGGAGTATGAAATGGGAAGTAGAAGAGTATTTATAAATACCAGCTAAAGCAGTTGCAGAAGTGAGTATGAAACTTTTCTTCTTACTTCAATGTAAATATTTTTCCACGTTAATAAAAAAGTCTCTCCTCCCCATTCCTCTACTGTCTAAATAAGTTTTTAACATTACCTGTCAGCGATTAAGTTAGAAGATATCACAGGGGGAATATGACTCAGCTAGAAGAGAAATGAGCATCACCGAGGTGTGAATAAAGAGACTGTATCTTCATGCTGTGGGGAGCATTAAGAATGTACTTTTTCTTTCTACATATGGATAACCAATTGATCTCACACATTTTCATTGTGCAAGGGAGTGACACATCATGTTAAGCAGAAGTGCAAGTTTATTATCCTTTGCTTTCAAACTTTATTTCAAAGTTAAATTAAGCATAGTGAAAATGGGTATTTGTGGATGCCAAGTTGACCAAGCATGGACTATGGTGCTTTGTATTGTGTTGACTTCGCTAAGTTGAATCTCACTTCCTAGATTTCCCTTTCCTGTATGGTTTTGGGCTAGAGCTGGCCACAGGAGACATTTGCATGACATTTGAAAAATAGAAGTGAAGCAGCCATGCTTATTCTTGGACGGTCACCAAAGGGTCAGGGCTCTCCATTCTGTTCTACTGACCCATTCATCTATCCCTATGCTGATAGCACACCATGTTCATCTCTCTAGCTTTATAAGAAGTGTTATGTTGGGTAAGGCAATTTCCTTCAACTTGTTCATTTTGTCTTAGATATTCTATTCATGCTGTCTTAGTATGGTGCTTCAGCATATAGTTTTTGAATCAGTTTGTCAAGTTGTATAATTCCATAAATTTTTTAAAATTCTACTTGCATTTAATTTTAAGATAATTTTGGGAAGAATTGTCATCTTTGGACATTGAGTCTTTCTATCCATATATTCAGATCTTATTTTATGTCCTTCAATATTGGTAATTTTCCCTTTAACCATTTTATACATCTCTTAAGTTTATTTTTAAATTTATTAAGTGTATTTTATTGTTTATGATGCAATTACAAATGAGATATATTTTCAATTACATTTGTTAATAATATTTACCTTTACCAATTCTTATATATTGATCACATTTCCAGAAATCTTTCTCTGTGGATTTGCTTAACTTCTCATAGACAATCATATTGTCTACAAATAAGAGTAGTTTTGTCTCTTCCTTTCCAATTATCTTTCTTTTGGGTCTTATTGTGTTGGCTAACATTACCAGTACAATGACAAGACACTGTGGTAACGGATATATATGTCTTATTTCTGACTTTATTTTTTTTTTAAGATTTATTTATTTGACAGAGAGAAATCACAAACAGGCAGAGCAGCAGGCAGAGGGAGAGGGAGAAGCAGGCTCCCCACAGAGCAGGGATCCCCATGTGGGGTGGATCCCAAGACCCAGGGATCATGACCTGAGCCAAAGGCAGCTGCTTAACCAACTGAGCCACCCAGGTTTGTTATGCTATTATATATAATATATATATAAAAAATATATTATATTATATATATAATATATGAAATATATATATATTATATATAAAAGCTATAGGTTTGTTATGACTATCCTTTACCCTTTATTTTGATAAAAGATGTACTTTTTAAGTGAAGTAATGTTGAATTTTATAAATTTTTTTTTCTGTACCTATTAAAAGTATTATATTTTTTCTTCAACCTGTTTATATGGAGTACTACTTTGATGACTACCTTTACCCTTAAATTTACTAAAACTTTACTTTTTTAAAAGATAAAACTTTACATTTTTAAATGATTGTAGAAATTGAACAAATGTTCCTTCTGTATTTTTTTCCTTCTGTGGCTATTAAGTGTTATGTCTTTTTCTCTAATTTGTTAATATGGCATATTCCTTAAAAGATTTTATGATGCTGAAGTTCTGTACCTTTCCAGGACAAACCCTACTCGAACAAGATTAATTATTTTTATAAAAACTGCAAAATATGAACTGCTAATATTTTACTTAGCATTTTAGCACCTTAGTATCATAGGATAGTTGGTTTATGATTTTTGTCTTAAAAACCATTTTTTTTCTGGTTTGAATATCAAACTTAACACATCCTTAAAAATGATTTGGGCTTGGGGTGCCTGGGTGGCTCAGTGGGTTAAAGCCTCTGCCTTTGGCTCATGTCATGATCCCAGGGTCCTGGGATCGAGCCCCACATCGGGCTCTCTGCTCAAAAGGGAGCCTGCTTCCTCCTCTCTCTCTGCCTGCCTCTCTGCCTACTTGTGATCTCTGTCTGTCAAATAAATAAATAAAATCTTTTTAAAAAAATTATTTGGGCTAAAAAATGATTTGGGTAGCTTTCCCTTTTTTCACCTCTTTGAAACAGCATAAAATCAGGACTACTTGTTTTATAAAACTATTGGAACTGGACTCTTTTTTGTGAAGAGGGGGAAATGGTTCATAAAATGTTAATTACTAAAGAACAGTCAGTGGTATATTTTCTGTTTTTTCTAAAGTCAATTTTGACAATTAACATTTTTCTAGAAAATTACCTTTTTCACATAAGTTTTCAAGTGTATTGACAATGTTAGTCATGATAATCGCTTAGTAGAATAACTTTTTTATCTCCAGCCTTACTCTGTCATCATTCCTTACAATTTTTATTATGCCTTTCCTCTTTTTACTCTTGATAAGTCTTGATAGTGGTTTGCTGATTATATTATTTTTTCCAAAGAACCATTTTGGATTTTGTTGATCTTCTCAACTGTAACATCTTTTTCTATTAACTGTATCTTTTTTTTTTCTATTTCATTACTTTTTGTTCTTATCTGCATTTTTCTTCCGTTTTCTTTTTCCCATATTGGCTTTTCCCCTACCTGCTTATGTTGAACACAATTCATTTATTGCTAGTCTTTATTTTTATTGTTGCTTTTTGTTACAGAAAATGTTAAATATAAACAAAAGCATAAAGAATCCTATAATGAAACTCCATGCACTCATCAGCCAACTTCAACAATTTTCAGCTCATTGCCAGTTGTGTATTGGTCAGTCACCCAGCCCAGATTATTTTGAAGCAAAGTCTGACATCACATATTTTCATGTATGAACAGTATAGCAGGTTTTTCTAATAAGGATTTATTATATATGACCTAAAAAATCATTATCACCTTAAAAAATACCATTACAATACCTAAAAAAAGACCAATAATCTTTCACGTCATTCAATTTCCAAGATTCCAATTTCCTCAATGACCTCATAAATACTTAAACAGTTTCTTTGACTCCTAATAAGATCCAATAATTGCAATTGGTTAATATTTCTCTTATGACCCTTAACCTATAGGTTCTCCATCTTTTTTCCTTCCACTTTATTTATCGATGAAGATGGACAGTGTGTCAGACAGAGTGTCCCATAGCTTGGATTTGGCTGATTGCATCCCTGTGGCTTTAAATTTTGCTTTAAAAAAGCAACACAACATGTTGCTCTGGCCACCATATTTCCTGTGAATTGGGAGTTAGATCTAAAGACTTGATCAGGGGCGCCTGAGTGGCTCAGTGGGCTAAGCCTCTGCTTTCAGCTTGGGTCATGATCTCAGGGTCCCGGGATCGAGCTCCACGTGGGGCTCTCTGCTCAGCATGGAGCCTGCTTCCCCCCGCCCCCACCCCGTGCCTACCTCTCTGCTTACTTGTGATCTCTGTCAAGTAAATAAATAAAATCTTAAAAAAAAATAAAGTCTTGATCAGATTCATATTTGTGATGTCAGGGACCACAGATAATCATGGCCACTATACCTTATGTTGTTTTTTGTCCTGTCATTTTGGTTGTCTGAAGCTTTTTCTCTAGCAGATTCTTCTGCTAGAAGAAGGAGATGATTGTGGGAACAGTATTTTCATATTTTTTTAATGCTTCATAAAAACACCTTTAAGAGCAAATTCAAGAACCATGAAATTGGGGAAGCTATCCTGGTCTACCATCCCCTTCCCTTCTGGTTTTAGAAACACTCATCTCATTTAAACATTGGCAAAGGTTCTCTTTTATGTTGTGATAGTGCTTCTTGATTTGGACTTTTTCACCTATTTCTTTTGTGTTTTCTATTTACCATTCTTTTAAAAAATTGTTCATTTCTTTTATTACCTTCTAGAGAAATGATAAAATTTTCCACATATATACTACCCCCCTTTTAATATCTTTTGCTGGTTTGGGGATGCCTGGATGGTTCAGTGGGCTAAGTGTCTAACTCTTGATTTGGGCTCAGGTCATAATCTCAAGGTTGTGAGATCTAGCGCCACATCATGCTCCATGTTAGGCATGGGCATGGAGTCTGCTTGGAATTCTCTCTCCCTCTCCCCACCCCTCTCTGTCTTAAAAAAAAAAAATCATTTGCTGGTTTGGAAGCATGGATTGTATTTTTGTTCTTTTAGTCTTTGTCCATAAATTTTTCTAAAGATTTTATTTTATTTGAGAGAAAGAGAGACAGAGAGAGCATGAACAGGAGGAGAAGCAGAGGGGGAGGAAGAAGAGGACTGCCCACTGAGCAGGGAGCCTGATGAGGGGCTCAATCCCAGGACCCCAAGATCATAACCAGAGACAAAGGCAGAGGCTTAACCAACTGAGCCACCCAGGTGCCCCCATAAATTTTTAATATAAAATCTTAACTATTAGTTTTGCCTACAAATAAATAAAATCAGTCAGTCACTTTAACAAGCCATCGATTAATATGCTCAATTTTATTCTTCCTGTTGAAATTTTAGTTTTATAATTTAAAAAATTATTAATAATTGATAGTTGATGAAAATTTATTGACAAATTAATAGACCTCTGTGCTCATTTTTCTTGTGCCTCATGAGTTTTGTTTTTTCTTGCTAACCTACTCTTTAGCATGTCTCTTAAAGGTAGGGTCTTGGGACGCCTGGGTGGCTCAGTTGGTTGGGCGGCTGTCTTCGGCTCAGGTCTTGATCCCGGCGTCCTGGGATCGAGTCCTGCATCAGGCTCCTTGCTCGACGGGGAGCCTGCTTCTCCCTCTGCCTCTGCCTGCCACTCTGTCTACCTGTGCTCGCTCTCTCTGACAAATAAATAAATTTAAAAAATAAAATAAATAAAATATTTTTTTAAAAAAAGGAAGGATCTTTGGGTAGCAAACTCTTAGTCTTTGTATGTCTGAAAATGTTTTCATTTTTACTCTTGAATGATAGTTTAATATGTTAAATGATATAAAATTTTATGTTTATTTTTAATATTTGATATATAATTATAATTAACCAAATTATAAGATATAAATTTCTAAATGGACAGTTAATATCTCTCACTACATTGAAGAGCTCTCTCCATTGTCTTTTTTTCCCCACTTTTCCCTGTTGTGGTGGTAAAATATACACAACAATTGCCATTTTAGCCATTCGGTGGTATTAAATACACTTGCATGGCTGTACAACTATCATCATCACTAATGATGATGGTGACTCTTCATCTTATAAAACTGAAATTCTTTACTTGTTAGATTATAACTCCCCACACCCCCCTCCACTCAGTTCCTGGCAACCACCATTATATTTCTATCTTTTGTTTTTTAATTTCTATCTTTATTATTTTTAGTAAGTACCTCATATAAGTAGAATCATACAGTATTTGTCATTTCTTGACTGGCTTATTTCATTTAGCATAATGTCCTCAAAAGTGACCCATATTGTACTATAGAGCAGGATTTCTTTCCTTTGGAAAGCTGAATAATACTCCATTGTGTGTGTTTAACCACATTTTGCTAATCCATTCATCCACTGGTGGGCTCTTGTGTTGCTTCCATGTTTAAGTTATTGTGAATAATGCTGTGTGAACACAGGTGTACAAATCTCTGTTCCAGAGCCTGCTGTCAATTCTTTTGGGCATAAACCCAGAAGTGGAATTGCTGGGTCATATGGTAATTCTATTTTTACTTTTTTGAGGAACTTCCATACTGTTTTCCACAGCAGCTTTACCTTTTACATTCCCATCAACAGGACACAAGTGTTCCCATGTCTTGACATCCCTGTCAGCACTTACTGTTTTCTGGGTTTTTTTGGTAGTACCATCCTACTGGGTATGAGGTGATCTCTCATTATAGTTTTGATTGGCATTTCCCTAATGTTTAGCAATGTTGAGCATCTTTTCATGTGGTAATTGGCCATTTGTACATCTATGGTGAAACGTCTATTCAAATCCTTTACCTGTTTAATTGTCTTTTTATTATTGAATTGTAATAGCTCTTTATATATCCTAGCTATAGTAGGCTTATCAGATAGGTGATTTACAAATATTTTCTCCCATTCTATGGGTTGTCTTTTTACTGTGTTGATAGTGTCTTTTTTTTTAAGTTTTCATTTAAATTCCTGTTAGTTAAAATACAGTATAATATTAGTTTCTGGTGTACAATATAGTGGTTCAGTACTTCCATACAACACCTGATGCTCATGGTGACAGATGCACATTGATAGTGTTTTCTGATGCACAAAATTTTTTGTAATTTTTAAATTTTGAAGTCCAATTTGTCTATTTTTCTTTTTTTTACTGTACCTTTAGTGTTATATCCAGGAAATCATGGCCAAATCCAATGTTGTAAAGTTTTTGAACCATGTATCCTTTTTCTTTTTTTTAAGATGTTTATTTTTTTGACAGAGAGGGAATACAAGCAGGGGAAGCAGCAGGCAGAGGGAAAGGGAGAAGCAGGTTCCCCACCGAGCAGGGAGCCTGATGTGGGGCCCAATCCCAGGACCCCGGGATCATGACCTGAGCCAAAGGCAGATGCTTAACCAGCTGAGTCACCAGGTGCCCCAAACCATGTTTTCTTCTAAGAGCTTTATTGTTTTAGGCCTTACATTTAGGTCTGTGGTCAATTTTTAGTTAATTTTTGTATCTGCTGTTGGGTAAGGGTCCAACTTCATTCTTTTGCATGTATTCCCACTACCATTTGTTGAAAAGACTGTCTTGGGGCGCCTAGGTGGCTCAGTTAGTTAAATGTCTGCCCTCGGCTCAAGTCATGATCCGGGAGTCCCTGGATCAAGCCCCGAGTCAGGCTCCCCGCTCAGTGTGGAGTCTGCTTGTCCCTCTCCCTGTATGCATCCCCTCTTCTCCCACTTCTGTTCTCTTTTTCTCTCTCGTACGTGAATAAAATCTTGAAAAGACTGTCTTTTACCCATTTAATGGTCTTGGAGTCCTTGTCAAAAATCGTTTAACCATATATGTGATGGTTTATTTCTGGGCTCTCTAATCTATTCTATTGGTCTATGTGTCTGCTTTAGCTAATAAGACTGTGTTTTCATTAATGTAGCTTTGAAATAAGTTTTGAAATCAGGAAGTGTGAGTCCTCCAGTTTTTTTCTTCTTTTTCAACATTGTTTTGGCTAAGCAAGGTCACTTGAAATTCCATGTGATTTTTAGGATGTGTTTTCTATTTCTATGAAAAATGTCATTGGGATTTTAATAGGGATTGCACTGAGTCTATAGATCACTTTGGGTAGCAATGACATTTTAACAATATTAACTCTTCCAATCTGTGAGCATAGAATGTGTTTCCATTTGTGTCTTCTCTAATTTTTTCAGCAATGTTTTGTAGGTTTCATTGTACAAGTCTTTTACCTCCTTGGTTAAATTAATTCCTAAGTATTTTTGTTCTTTTCGATGCTATTGTATATGGAATTGTTTTTGTAATTTCTTTTCAGATTATTCATCGTTTGTGTATGGAAATGCAAATGATTTTTGTCAGTATTGACAGTTTTGACTTTTTGACTTTTAATCCTACTTTGCTGAATTCATAATTTATTCTAACGGGTTTCTTGGTGTGGAATCTTTAGGGTTTTCTATATAGATAGTCATATTATCTGTAAACAGAGATATTTTACTTCTTCCTCTTCAATTTGGATGCCCGCCTTTCTTTTTTTTTTTTTTTTTTTTTTTTTTGGAATCTCTACACCCAGTGTGGGGCTCAAACTCAAGACTCCAAGATCAAGAGCCACAGGCTCTTCTGAATGAGCCAACCAGGCACTCCTATGCCTTTTATTTCTTTTTCTTGCCTAATTGTTCTGGCTTAAACTTCCAGTCACATTTTGAACAGAAGTGGTGAAAACCTTGTTCCTGATTTTAGAGGAAATATTTTCGGTCTTCACTGTGGATTTTTATTTGGTTCTTACTATGTTGAGGGAGTTTCCTCCTATTCCTAGTTTGTTGAGTGTTTTTATCAGGAAAGCATGTTGAATTTTGCCAAATGCTTTTTCTGCATCAACTGCATAGATATGTTTTTTTTTTTCTTCATTCTGTTGATGTGGTGAATTATATTCATCAATTATCATATGCTGACCATCCTTGCATTTCAGAAATAAATTCCACTTGGTTGTGGTATATAATCTTCTTAATATGTTACTGAATGCTGCTTACTAGTATTTTGTTAAGGATTTTTGCATCTACATTCATTAGGAATATTAGTCTGTAGTTTTTGTGTAATATCTTCATCCAGCTATCTTCTATGAGGTAATGCTGACCTCACAAAAATGAGTAAGTGCTCCCTCCTCTTTGATTCTCCTCTTCAGTTTTTTTGGAAAACTTTGAGAAGAATTGTTATTAGTTCTTCTTTAAATGTTCGGTAGAGGGGCGCCTGGGTGGCTCAGAGGGTTAAGCCTCTTCCTTCAGCTCCGGTTGTGATCTCAGGGTCCTATAATCGAGCCCCCCATCAGGTTCTCTGCTCGGCAGGGAGCCTGCTTCCCCCTCTCTCTCTACCTGCCTCTCTGCCTACTTGTGATCATCTCTCTCTCTCTGTCAAATAAATAAAAAGGCTTAAAAATTTTAAAAAATAAATGTTTGGTAGAATTCACCAGTGAAGCCATTAGGTCCAGAGCTTTTCTTTGTTAGAAGGTTTCTGATTACTGATTCAATCTCCTTACCAGTTATATAGGTCTATCCCAATTTTCTATTTCTCTGTGATTTAGTGTTGGTAGGTTTGTGTTTTAAGAACTTATCCATTTTGGGGTGCCTGGGTGGCTCAGCGGGTTAAAGCCTCTGCCTTCGGCTCAGGTCATGATTCCAGGGTCCTAGGATCGAGCCCCGCATTGGGCTCTCTGCTCGGCAGGGAGCCTGCTTCCTTTCTCTCTCTCTCTCTCCTTGCCTCTCTGTCTACTTGTTATCTCTGTCAAATAGAATAAATAAAATCTTTTAAAAAATTGTTTTTTAAAAAAAACTTGTCCTTACATTTCATTAAATTTCATCTAGGTTATCCAACTTCTTGACATACAATTGTTCATTGTTTTTTCTCATAATCCTTTTAATTTCTATAAAATTAGTAGCAAAATCCCACCTTCATTTCTGATTTTAGTAATTTGAGTCTTCTATTTTCTTCTTAGTCCATCTAGCTAATGGTTTGGCAATTTTGTTGATCTTTTTGAAGAATCGATTTTTGGTTTCATTACATTTCTCTATTGTTTTTCAATATTTCATTTATCTCTGTTTTAGTCTTTATTATTTCCTTTCTTCTATTATCTTTGGTTTTAGTTTATTGTTATTTTTCTAGTTCCTTAAGTGGTAAAATTAGGTTATTGATTTGAGATCTTTCTGTTTTTTTTAAGCTTTATTTACTTTAGAGAGAGAAAGTATCAGTGGGAGGGGCAGAGGGATAGGGAGAGAGAATCTCAAGCTGACTTGGCACTGAGCATGGAGCCCAACATGGGGTTCCATCCCACAACCCTGAGATCACGACCTGAGCCTTAACCGACTGTACCATCTAAGTGCCCCAAAGATCTTTCTTGTTTTTGAATAAAGTATATATAACTATAAATATCCCCCATAATAGCACTTTCACTGATTCCCCTGAGGTTTGGTATGTTGTGTTTCTTTTTTTTTTTTTTTTCAGAGTTTATTTATTTATTTGACAGAGAAAGACACAACAAGAGAGGGAACACAAGCAGGGAGAGTGGGAGAGGGAGAAGCAGGCTTCCCACTGAGCAGGGAGCCTGATGCAGGGCTAGATCCCAGGACCCTGGGGTTATGACCTGAGCCGAAGGCAGACCCTTAACAACTGAGCCACCCAGGTGCCCCAGTTGTGTTTCATCTTTGTTCATCTCTAAGTATGTTCTTATATCCCTTGTGGCTTCCTTTTTGATCTATTGTTTAAAAGTATGTTATTTAATTAAACAGTTTTGTGAATTTTCCAGTTTCCCTTTTGTTATTGGTTTCTAAGTTCATCCCATCGTGGTTGGAGGAGAAGATTTGTATGGGATCTATCTTTTAAAATCCACTGAGGCTTAATTTGTGGCCTAACAAATAGTCTATCCTAGAAAATGTCCCATGGGCATTTGAGAAACAATGTGTATTCTGTTGTTGGCTAGAGCGTTCTGTATATGTCTGTCAGATTTAACAATTTTATTCTGCTAAGTCCTCTATTTCCCTACTTACCTTCTGTCTGGTTGTTCTATCCATTATTGTGAGTAGGGTATTGAAATCTCCAACTTTTAGTGTAAAAATGTATTTCTCCCTTCAATTCTTTCAGGTTTTGCTTCATATATTTTGATGGTCTATCATTAGGTACAAAACTATTTGTGTTAAAACTCTTGCTATAGTGAAATTTTTATTAATATATAATGTCCTTCTTTGTCTCTTCTAACCTTTTTTGATTTAAATTCTATTTGCCTGATATTAGTATATCCATACCTGCTCTCATGGTTACTATTTGCATGGAATACCTTTCCATTGTTTCACTTCCAATCTGTTTGTGACTTTGGACCTCCAGTGATTCTTTTATAAACATAATATAGTTGGATCATTTGCTTTTACCCATCTTAAACCTCTGCCCTTTTTCCCCCCCACATATACAATAATACTTTTATCTTTAGGCACCAGGCCAAAGTGACAGCAAAAGTGAAGGGCAGTTGGCAAAAGACTGTAGGTTCTTCTTTACCCGTGCTCTTTGGAAGAAGTTGCCTTCACCTCTACTTTCAGCCAAGGGTACTTATAACTTCAGACAGCAGGTGTCAAGCTCTGTAATATTTATTTTACAAATATAACAAATGTAAAACTAAATAATGATGGTATGGTATGTTAACCCAACCCAAATAGGAGTCTAATAATTTCACTGAACCCTTTTAAGAAGCCTAGCTCATCTACCAATCTAAATAGCCTCTCTCCTCCCCAAAATGGTTACCATTTAGCTAAAAACACAATCTCATTTAATCCTTGTAACAGTCCCATCAGGTGAGTATTATTTTCTTACCCAAGAGATCGTTCCCATTTTACAAGAAATTGGAGGCTTGGAGTGAATAATCCACTTATCTGAAGTTACAGAAATGTTCAGTGACAAAGCTGAGACTTAAAGACAGGTTTATCCTATTCCAAAATCTACATCTTCTATCACCCTGCTCCACTGACCACCAACAGCATGAGCTCTTTTTTTTTTTTAAGATTTTATTTATTTATTTGACAGACAGAGATTACAAGTAGGCAAGAGAGGCAGGCAGAGAGAGAGGAGGAAGCAGGCTCTCTGCAGAGCAGAGAGCCCAATGCGGGGCTTGATCCCAGGACCCTGGGATCATGACCTGAGCCGAAAGCAGAGGCTTTAACCCACTGAGCCACCCAGGTGCCCCACGGCATGAGCTCTTATTGTCTTTGAAGAGGTGGGTGCTTGAGTCCCTCCTCATAGGTATGCTGTTGGTATCTTGGCACTGCCATCTGGTGGGGGGGGGGGGGTCCTCAGGGTAGTATAGCCCCACATTCTTAGAGGAAAAGCTCCTTAAAAAGAAATATGTTGGGGAACCTGAGTGGCTCAGTCTGCTAGATGTCTGCCTTTGGCTGGGGTCATGGTGTCGGGGTCCTGGGATCCACCCTCACATCCTGCTCTCTGCCTGCCACTCCCCCTGCTTGTGCTCTCTCTCTCAAATAAGTGGATAAAATCTAAAAGGAAGGAAGGAAGGAAAGAAAGAAAGAAAGAAAGAAAGAAAGAAAGAAAGAAAGAAAGAAAAGGCAAGGAAGAAAAAGAAAAAAATATGTTGAGAAATGGAATGGTGTGTATAGGATTTGGGAGTCAACTTTCACTTGATCCCCCAGTGGGTCTGACTTCAGGTGAGTAAGAGCTCCTCTTCTGAGTTTGCCTCCCACCCACACCCCTTCCCCAGAATCGTCAGTTGGTGTCTCCTCATCTCTGACCCAGCACCCCCTGGCCAGACCATAGTAATCATAGACCTGGGACCAGCTGGGCCAGCCACTGACGATCTCACCCACAATCTCAGATTCCAGGCTGCCTGGGGGGCTGTCCAGAAGGTGGGGCAAGTATTTGCTGATATGGGAAGGAAGGCAGGGCAGGAGGCTGCTTTACCTTAGCAAGGTTCCTCTGTTCCCTACCCGGCAGAGCAGACATGGGCACCTTGTGTCCCAAACAGCTGAGGCCTACTGACAATGGCATGGAACTGCCCTTGACCTGATTGAGTAGTTTCAATGTTAGCCATCAGTTTGAGGAGGCAGAACAGCAATAGGAGCCTCGGAACCAAGAATCCCTCTGTGTGCCACAATCCCAGCCTAGCGCTCCTCATGCACCAACCCAATTCTAAATCCTTCACATGCATTAACTCATGTAATCCACACAGCAACTCCACGAGGTAGCTACTAGTATCTCCCATTTAACAGGTAAGGAAGGAAATACAAACAGTAACTTGTAGTTGCTCAAGAACAACAGCTGGTAAGCACTGATTATTCATCCAAAAAGCAGGGATACAAATGCCCCCTAAACCTACATAACTCAAGGAGTTTGTACACAACTCCTATGCATTAGTGATAAAGACGATTTCTTAAGCTGGAACCATTACAGTTTTTTCCCTTCCACCTTTTGGGATAGAGGAAAGATTTTTTTTCCATTGGGGCCCAGGTAATGTGGATGCAGAAAGTTCCTGGAAAAATCCAAAAAGAAATTGATAACCATGGCGGTGTCTCCAGGCAGGGGAAACTGAGTGGCTGGGAAGCGGATGGGAAATTTACTTTTCACTGTGTTTATCAAGATATTTAAGTTAAATAAAACTTTTTTTTTTTAAAGGTCTGCTTAGTCCCAGGTGAATCTGGCTGGGGCTTCCGCTTCAAAGATGGCGCAAAGATAAGGCCAGGCCTGATGGCGCTCAGAGGTCAGGTAGCTCACCCATGATCAGCAGCGAGTCACAGCGAGCTCAGGGTCCTTTCCCGACCACACCAGGGTGGGCATTTTCAAACGCGGAGGGAGGGAGGGAGGGAGTGCCCACCTTGACTTGGCGCGCGCGGACTCCGGAGGGTCGGAGGGTCGGGCCCCGCACGGCGCCGGAGGCCCCGCCTGGGCTGCTGGAGAAAAAGGCCGGCCCCCCGCCCCGCCCCGCCAAATTTAAGAGCCCTCGCCCAGCGCTGGGGCCGTTACTGACCGGCGAGTCTCCCTCATCGTGGGGTGCTCCCCCTCGCCTCTCGCACTCCCCGCACGGCTGCCCACAGGCCCTGGCTCTGCTCCCTGGGCTCGTCCCGGCGGGGGCCGCGCCATGCCCAGCCCGGTGCCGCGAGGCCGCCGGCCGCCCACTCCCCCCGGCGCTCGGGACCAGCCCCCGCTCTCTGGCGATCCCCCTGCGCCTCAGCACCGCCCGGCCGGCCCAGGCACACCCCGCGGTCCCGGGCGCCTCGAGTCGTCCTTCTCCGTCGAGGCCATCCTGGCCAGGCCCGCCCGCCGCGCACCCGCCGCCTCCCCGCCGGCCGTTCTGCCCCGCGCCGCCGCGACGCTCGGCACCGCTCCTTCCCGGGTTCCCGCGACTTGGCTGCCCACTTACCTGGGCGTGGGTCTCCACCAGCCGTGCCCCCAACCGCCGGGGCTGGGGCTCCGCGTGCCTCACTTCTGCTGCCTGCAGGGCCTCGGCGACACAGGTACGAGGTGCCCGGGCGCAGCGACCTGGGAACTGGGCGGGGCGGCTGGAGCGCTGCAGCCGCGTCAGCGGGCACAGGATAGAGAAGTCCCTGAGTCTGAGAACCGCGCACGGCCGGAGTGGGAAGGGGCCCTATGACCCTTGACCTTGCCGGGGAATCCGAGGCCAGAGAGAGGGACTGGCCTCCAGACGGCCGCCGCGCAAGCTCGCTGCTGAGCGGGCAGGTGTGTGTGAGCGCGGGGGCGGAGGGGGAAGTGCGGGTGGGTCCCACGCGGCCTCGGAAGACCCGGCCAGGGCCACAGCGTCCCCCCCAGAAGGGGTTTATAAAGTCTCTCGCCCCCTCCACACCCCCTGCGAGAACGCTTGATAGCGCCAGAGCAGTTCTTTTCCCAAAGGAACGGCCCTTTCTTAGCTGGGAAAAGCGGCTGCTGCGGTGGTGAAGTCCAGCGAGGAGCTGACCAATGCCCAGACCCCCGTGCCGCCCCCCACAGCTCCCGTCCGTGGAGCTTAGGCTCCACACTTAAGTGCTCCACACTCAAGTACATATGCGTAGAGCGCTCTTAGAAGGGGCACCTCCGGCTGGCTGTGGGGCTGATGGCTTACATCCCAGTGAGAATGTAAATGTTGACCTAACGTTCTCCTCTAGCGTTAACAGCCACCTCCAGGAGCTTTCGCTGTTTTTGGCAATATGATTCATGCTTCCCCACCTCCCCTTGAGGAACACAATAGCAAAGTTAGTGCAAGCCTTGTCAACCCATGCCAAGATGGATGGAACCATCTGAGTTGTTGCCCACTCCCTGGGAGCTCTCTGTTCTGCATTTCCACCCCACCCTCCTTCTAGGCTCTCAAAACCCATCCAAATTCATGCCGCGGCAGGGGAGTGACCTGCGCGCAGGGCTCCAAACCAATTTGCCCTAACTTCCTCAGACAGCTGAGCTCTGAATTGCAGTTTACTGCTTTATATTACAGTGATCTCATTTTCAAGTCAGTTTTTACATAGTTACTACATTGATACAGTTCAAACTTCAAAATGTTTACTAAGAGGGAGAAGAGTTTCCCTTAACATTCCTGTCCCCTAGTCACCTGGTTAACTCCACCCCACAAGCAGCCAATGATTCCAAGTCTCTTTATTCTTCCAGAGGTATTTTATGCATATTTTGTGTGTGTGTGTGTGTGTGTGTGTGTACGTGTACACATGTGTACATAGGCTCTTTAGGCTTAGAGCTGACTCACTGCTCAGGCCTCTGGGGTACCCCAGACTGGGCTCCAACAGAGGAACTCCAGGACACTGAGAGACCCCAAAAGAGGGTTCGGACTCTGTTTAACTTGAAGCAGCTGGAAGAGTTGGAGAATGTGTTTACAAAGCAGCACAATCTTGTGGGGAAGAAGAGAGCTCAGCTGGCAGCCCAGCTCAACCTTACCGAGAACCAGGTAGGAACAGGGTCTCCTGCAAGCCCAGGGCTGTACCCGGGGTTGGGCACTGCTCTCCAGAAGGCCCTGGGTGAGGCTCTGGGGAAGACCTGAGCCTTCTTCCTCTCTGCCAGGCCACTGGGGGAGACAGGCCCTAATCATTGGTACACTTCCTACATGAATGAGGAAAATAGTCCCATAGGAAAACACGTTATGGGAACAACACCCATTAATCTAGATATTAACCTAGAACTTTATGTTTCTATGTTAAAAAAGGAGCTGACAGGGACACCTGGGTGGCTCAGTTGGTTAGGCGGCTGCCTTTGGTTCAGGTCATGATCCCAGCGTCCTGGGATCGAGTCCCACATCGGGCTCCTTGCTTGGTGGGGAGCCTGCTTCTCCCTCTGCCTCTGCCTGCCACTCTGTCTGCCTGTGCTCGCTCGCTCTCTCTCTCTGACAAATAAATAAAAAAAATAATAAAAAAATCTTAAATTCACTGTCAGCTCCTTTTTTTAAGTATGTTCAAGGGACTAAATATTTAAAATAAGAATAACCACTCACTTGACCTCCATATCCCCCTCCAGTTACTACACCGTTTTTCTGCTTTTTTCATAGGCAGACTTGCCAAGAACTTGTGACAGTCAGTCTCTCTACATCCTCACTTCCCATCTACGTAACTCATTCCAATATGAATTTTGCCCTCCCATTCCATCAGAACTTCTCCTCAAGTTCTTTCCATGTTATCAAATTCAGCAGCTGTTTTCCTTTTCTCATCTTACTTCCCACTTAATACTATTGACTGCTCCTTCTCTTACTGACACACATACTTCTCTTGGCTTCTGGACACCGCATTCTTGGTTTTCCAGGTCTCTAGCCACTTCTCTGTCACCTCTGTAGGGTACTCTTCTCTTCATGACCTCATATTTGCCCTCCCCCACCCCCTGCTGATCTCATTTAATCCCATGGTTTTAAATACCATCTATAAGCTAACAACTCCCAGGTTTGTATCTTTGTCCATCTCGTTGTTTTCTCACTTGTACATCGACCTACCTTCTTGAAGTCTCCATTTAGATGTCTTCTAGGACAGGCCTTGCAAACTTAAGTCTAAAACTCAATTCTTGGCTTTCTTTCCAGATCTGTTCCTCTCCCTACTCATGGCCCCACCATCCATCCAGTTGCTCAAAATATCAAGTCCTCTTAGATTCCCCGTCTCCTGCTTCCAGTCCATCAGCCAGCTTTGTCACCTGTACCTCCAAAATACGTCTGGGATCACTTTACTTTTCTCCATTGCCTCTAGTTCATTCTGGTCCCAGCTCTTTTTGGATTATCACAGTAGCCTGCCAGCTGTGTCTCTGCCTCTCCTTTCATCCATTCTTCACAAAGCAGCCAGATATGCAATTCACTTGAGCAAACAGGACTATGTCACATCCCACTTAAAATCCTCAAAGCTGGGGCACCTGAGTGGCTGGCTCAGTGGGTTAAGCCTCTGCCTTCAGCTCAGGTCATGATCTCAGGGTCCTGGGATCAAGCCCTGCATTGGGTTCTCTGCTCAGCAGGGAGCCTGCTTCCCTGCCCCCTCTCTGCCTGCTGTTCTGCCTACTTGTGATCTCTCTCTCTCTATGTCAAATGAATAAAAATAAAATCTTAAAAAAAAAAAAAAAAAGCCTTGACGCTGATATTCCTTATCCACAGCCTCCATGGTATTAGGTGATCTGGACCCTGCTGACTTCTCCCACAGTCTCTTTCTTCACTTCCCCATCTCTCATTCCCAGATCCTTCAGCCATGCTCTCCTCCTTTCTGGTCCTCAAACACCCCAAGCTTTCCTACAGGTCGTCTCCTGATCCAGCCTGCTTTTCTCTGTCCTCATTAAACTGGCCTCTTATCCTTTGAGCCTCAGCTTAAGTGCTGGTTCCTCAGGGAGGTTCAAACCCCCATTTGTGTTTGTTTTTGTTTCCATGTTTGTTGTTTGTCTCTCTGGACTGTGAGTTCCATGAGGTCAGGGACTATACCTCTATTGCTCACCATGTAACACCATCACCTAGGATAGTGCCTAGCCCGTAATAGGAGCTCAATAAATATTTATTGGATAAACAAACGGTGCCTAAAATTACAGGGAAGGGTGTTTTGAAGGAGATGCTCCCGTTAGAAGGAAGAGCAAATGTGGGCCCAGAGAGCAGTGGGCACCATGGAATGGGAGGAACCATGGGAACTGCTGGTCACATTCTAATCTCTGACCATTGCCTCTGATTATAGGTGAGGGTCTGGTTCCAAAACCGCAGGGTCAAGTATCAGAAGCAGCAAAGGCTGAAGTTGCCCGCTGTGTCTGCCATGGCTGCCTTCCAAGACGAACCCTCCAGCAGCTCTGACAACAGCGTCCAGAGAGAAGACCCGGAGTCAGGAATGGACAGCTGAGGACTGGGACAGAAGCTCAACCTAGGCTGTCTGGGCTAGTTTTTCTTGGGGGCACTCACTGGAACTACTGAGCCTTTTTTCTTCATCTGTATAATGGGTGCATTGACAACGTCATCCTCCCAGCACTGACAGGATGTCTGTAAAGTTGTTACAGGGTGCCAAGCCCAAGCAAGTGTGTGGGGCAATGTGTGGTGTTCACACCAGCACTGACCTCTCCACAGATTAATCTTTTCCTGGTCTGGCTGTGGAGAAGGGGCCTCCTTGAATCAGTGTCTGGGCCTTAGAAGTCTCTTCCCCACCACACATGGTGGAGTTGAGAGCAAAGGTGAGGGAAAGGTAAACCATTTAGTCTACTTCCCTTCACAGAGTTTCCCAAAGTTTTCTTGTTTTTGTCTGAAGTGTCACCAATTTCAGGAGCTCAGCCCCAACTCCCTGCTTAGGACCAGACCTGCTACTTTGACCACCATCTTTTTCCCTCTAGCTACCCATCTTGACCCCTCTCCATCATTACATAAAATAGAGCAATTTGGCTTTGCCTTTGCCAAGGCAGGCATTTTGTCACAAACTCTGCTATATTTCCATGAGATGGTTATAATTTCTCCCCCTTCAAGACCCTAACTCGTGGTTCCATTTCCTTCCCAGGAAGCTGTTCAGTTTCTAAGAAGCATGCTGATAGTCTGCTCTTGTTAGCCCAGTCACCAGCACAGAACGGATTTCTTTAGTGCTCTGCATTCCTGAGCAGAGGGTGTTGATAGAAAATCTAGAACAGCCTCTGGGTACTGCGGTGAGCTAGTGAAAAAGGCGTGCCCTGCCACCTAGTGGTGGGAGAAGGCATGGTCCCCACTGCTGTCTGCAGGAGAGAAGACAGGGAGCAGAGGTTGTCTTGGAAAAACCACATGCCTCCAACTGGTGGTAGACCATCCTCTCCTAGACACCAGGCCACAGGCTTGAGGGAGGCCGGGGTCCAGCTTCAAGAGCCCTTCTCCCTGTCTTCAGGGAAATCCTTCCTAATGCTGGACCCAAAGTCCACTCTATTAATCAAAAGGATCCAGCTGCATCTGCCTCTTCCAGCACCCGCTTCTTCAATTGACTCATTTAAAAAATAAAATAACAAAATAGGGCGCCTGGGTGGCTCAGTCGTTAAGTGTCTGTCTTCAGCTCAGGTCATGATCCCAGAGTCCTGGAATCGAGCCCCACATCAGGCTCCCTGCTCATCGGGAAGCCTGCTTCTCCCTTTCCCACTTCCCTTGCTTGTGTTCCCTCTCTCGCTGTGTCTCTGTCAAATGAATAAATAAAAATCTTAAAAAATATAGATTATAAAAAAGTTAACCTATTCAGCAGTTACTGGGCTCTACCCAATCCCTGATGTCACCATGATACCATAACAGATGCAAACAATGTCCTTTTTCAAGGAGCACAGCATCCATTGGAGGACAAGGAAACAAGGCAAGGAAACAGTGGTCAGCCTTGGCTGTGGGGTCAGATGCTATAAGTCCATGGCTTCAGGCTTTTGGGGTCCTGAATGAAAGAACAGGCCCCTCTCCTGTTCCCAAGACAATGTGCACATGCACACTCCTGCATACAATCTCAGGGGTCCTCAGACCTGAGGTGCACCACCTTCCACCACCCCTAGGCTGCAAGGTGCCTATGCCCCTGAAAGGGCTAAGAGAAGCTCAAGTCCAGCTTGAAGGCCCAAGGAAAGGGGAATTCTTGGACCCGAGCGAGTAGGATGGACACGTGCAGTAAGCTAGTCCCTCCTTTCAGGTAGATCAGAGAGGGTAGAGGTCCCTTGACTGCTGCCCACCCCCCACCCCATTGACTGCTTGACTCAAAACGGGCCAATGGGTGGACAGAGACAACAGGGCACATAAACACGTACTGGACACAGATACATAAAAACTATACACACACCCATAGGCTAGGATACACAGGTACGTACGAAGAAACAGACGAAAAACCGCACAGATGTAAAACACAAAGGCAGACCCAGCTACATCCAGCCACCGAACCAATCGACCTAAACACGTAGATTAAAGGGATCTAAATCCGTAATCGCTAGAGCGTAGACCCGAGGGCCTCGGACACACACACCGGGGGCGGGGCCGGAGAGGGGCGGGGCCTCCAGGTCGAGACGAGGTCAAGGGTCAGAAGGCGGAGGCGCGCCCAAGATGGCGGCCTCCATGTGCGACGTGTTCTCTTTCTGCGTGGGCGTGGCGGGTAGGGCCCGGGTCGCCGTGGAAGTCCGCTTCGTAAGCAGCGCTAAGGTGAGGCCAAGGCGGACCCTCCAGGAGCCCCCTACCCTGTCCGACCTTGGAGACAGCCCCACGGGATCCCAGGCCCGGAGCAGAGGCTCCTCTGCCGCTCGGATTCTGCGGCTCGGTCCCTACTCGCGGCCGGGTCCTCTCTGTCTGTCCCCGCGCGCAGGCTTCCGGGGAGGTCACGCAGTGGACCCGGGCCTCCGAAGTCTCCGTGCGCGCGCGCCCCCTTCCCGCGGGACCGGGTGCGCCAGGCGAGGGCTCTGCTCCTGTAGCTTCCGGCGGGGTCGAGGCGGGTGGCGCCGGGCTCTTCCAGCCAGGTTAGGGGGGACTTTGCTGCTGAGCCCCAGGTACGGTGGGCGGGGATATGCTGAGCAGAGGGAACTTCGGTATAAAAAACCGTGGGTCCTCTGGGAACTTTCTGAGTGAGATTTGGAAATGGGTGTGGAGGGAGGCCAGGACCCTTCACGAAAGGCCTCGGAATGCTAAGAAATTTGGAAACTGAGCTCGAAACCCGTGGCCCGTTTGAAGCGTTTCGACAGAGAAATGCCATGATTTTGTTATTGTGTTTTAAAAGTTACTTGTAGAAAAATAAGAAAAATGTATGTGAGGAAAGAGAAGGCAAAAATCACTTATAATCCTATGCTTGTGCAAATATGTGGATATTAAAATTACAATTTTTGCAATCGCTTTTTGATGCAGTAGTAAATCAACATCAATAAACCTATTTCTAGGGGCGCCTGGGTGGCTCAGTGGGTTAAAGCCTCTGCCTTCAGCTCAGGTCATGGTCCCAGGATCCTGGGATGGAGCCCCGCATCGGGCTCTTTGCTCTGCAGGGAGCCTGCTTCCTACTCTCTCTCTGCCTGCCTCTCTGCCTACTTGTGATCTCTGTGAAATAAATAAATAAAATATTTTTTAAAAAAAAAACAAACACCTATTTCTAAATGGGTCAACCAACTACTTATTTGTGGACTTTTATATTTTATTTTATTTTTCATCCTGAGGTCAGAAGTCTTGGAGCTCAATTTCTGTGCACACATCCTTTTGTTCTCCCTAGCAGAATATTTTCTTTCCGAGTTAACTTTGCCATATGATATGTGCAAAATGGTATCGTTTTGTTTTCATTTACATTTCTTTGTTTACTGAGGAGGTTGAATAATTTATCATGTGTAATGGCTGTGTGTATCCCCAGTCCCTGCCCAAGATGTCAGCCTTCTCTAGTCATCTACCTTCTGCTCTTCAGAGCCCAACCTTCCATTGACTTCTTCCCACTCCAGATGCATCTGAAGCGTTCCTCTCCTTCCGTGATAAAGCAGCTCCCCTATGTTCTTGACCTCCTCAGCCGCTCACATCTCTGTCTGCACACAGGCCTCTGGTGTTTTTGATCAGCTCATAGTTTGATGGTGTCAAGGTTCCATCACTCCTAGCACACGGAGATAGTCACCTTCCCCTTCACTGCACCGCCTATCTCTCATCCCCTCCTCTCTTCCGTTCTTCTCTCGCATCATCACATCAGCTGCTCTACTTGCCCAGTTGTCCTGTCCTAGCCTTCTATCAAACCCCACCTCTGCAAGAATGAGCTGGCCAGCCTCTCCATGCCCACATCTGATCTGCACCGGAAGAAAATCACATACCCACTTGGACATGGTGACAAGATAGATTATCCCAGGCTTTTTGCATCTGTACTCATCAAGTGAGACTGCTTGGAGGTTTTCTTCTTTGTGCTCTTTGCCTCCGGTTACTGCATCAGAGTTATGCTTGTTTTTTGGCAAAATGGAGATGCTTTCCATTTTTTCTCTCTTACTTAGTAGTTTAAATAGCATGAGAATTACTTATTCTTTGGCTTGAAAAGAGGTGGCTCATGAACCATGTGGACTAGGGGCCTCATCTGGGGGTTGTTTTTTACTATTTTCTCTGTTGCTTCTCTGGATATTGGCAGGAGCGAGCTTTCAAAAATTTAGCAACTACTCTGCCAAGGACAGGACCAATCAGAACATGATAGGGTCTGACCAAAGAGCATGGATGCCAACCAGAATGCCGTAGAGGTGCAGGTCAGCCAGATATCGGCACTGCTTCTTTGTCTAGGCTTTCTTCCTTTTGTTTGTTTGTTTTTTAAGATTTTATTTATTTGTCAGAGAAAGAGAGAGCACAAGCAGGGGGAGCGTGAGGCAGAGGTAGCATTAGGCAGAGGGGGAAGCAGGCTGCACCCTCCACCCCCCAAAGCAAGGAGCTCCACGTGGGACCCTGGGATCATGACCCAAGCCAAAGGCAGATGCCCAACCAGCTGAGCCACTCAGGTGTCCCTAGGCTTTCTTCCTTTTGAACTCGGTTCTGGTAATTTCTATCTTCCTAGAAAATTACCCATGTAGTAAAGCTTTTAAAATTTACAGTCTTGGGGCGCCTGGGTGGCCCAGTAGGTTAAAGCCACTGCCTTCAGCTCAGGTCATGATCTCAGGGTCCTGGGATCGAGCCCCGCATCGGCTCCTTGCTCAGTGGGGAGCCTGCTTCTCTCTCTGCCTCTGCCTGCCTCTCTGCCTGCTTGTGCTGTCTCTCTCTCTGTCAAATAAATAAATAAAATCTTTTAAAATTTACAGTAAAGTAAAGTAAAATAAAATTACAGTAAAGTAAAATTTACTTACTTTTCAAATTGGAGCCATCTTTGCAAGTTTCTGGCCCTTTCATTCAGGTTCACTTCTCTCCAAGCCTCTTGGTAATATTAATGAAAACTGTTTTTCTTGAAACACTGTTTTTATGTTTGGGGGATGAGTGGTTTCATAAAGAAACCAGCTCTGATTCTGTTCCCATTGTTTTGATTACTAAATACTTTCTGCATTTGGGCCTTCAGAAAGAGAGAGAAAGACATTGTTATTTACCCAGTGTTGAGATTTGAGATTGTCAGCGATAATGTGGGTCTGTGTTCATCTCCCTTTGTCCCACGGAGGAAGACCATCTTTTCATTTTGCTAGATTGGGTCCGGCCCTGAAAGGCATGAAGGTGGGGTTCCAAGAAGACAACCAAGAATGCATCAACAGCTTAGCCAGAGGTTTCATGCTAGCTGTCCCACTCTGCTGTTAGAGCTCCCCAAGTTGTTCAGGGTTGTGATCTGTAGCTCATGGGTTGCTCAGGGCCATCCTAGTCTGCATATCCCTGCTTCTCTGAGTTTGGGAGGTGTTGCTTTCTAGCCACAGTGCCAGTGCTAGAAGGAAACGGGGAGCTACCTGAGAGGCCACATGATGGGACGATTTACTGCTGTATCAGTCAGTCAGTTCCTGCCTTCCTCTTCCTTCCCTCTTGCCCTCCTTCCCTTCTCTCTCTCTCTCCCCCTCTTTCTTTCTTTCTTTCTTCCTTTTCTCTTTTGGTGACAGTTCAGTGCAGTTCAGGGCGGCACTCTTCTTCTCTAAGTGAACGGTGGGAGTAAGTGCCCCACAGGGCCAGTAACTGCCTGGGTCCCAAAGCCGTCTTCTGTGTCCCTCTGCACCTCCTTCATGTCTTACGTGATGTGCACAGTGCTTTAGACCAGAGCTCTTCAGACTTTAACGTGCATGCTGATCACCTGGGCATCTTGTTAAAATGCATATTCTCCTTCAGCAAGTCTGTTGGAGGGGGTTGAGATTCTGCATTTCTAACAGTCTCCCAGATGACGCCCATGCTGCCTGCCAGTCACGTCACTTTGAATAGTAAGGAGCTAAAGCTCATAAGGTACATTCACCTGGGCTGAGGTGCGTCATGGAAACTACCTGGTAGGTACTACGATAATACTTTTCATATATGAAACAGATGCAAAGAAATGAAGCAGTTGGCTCCAAGGTCACAGCATGAAGCAGTGGTATTAGGGCTTGGAATCATCATTCCTTTCAGTATAACACTGAGAACTGGTTGGGTGCCCCATGGACCAGAGAAATGCAGCACATTCTCTCCCAAACTAGGGCTCCCTCTTCTGTGGCATAGGAGTCCTCTGCAGCTCTGAGCAGCAGCATCACTGCCAGGGTCCTGGCGGGCCACATGGGCGACACCAAGAAGATTGTCCTGTCATTACCAGCTCCTGGTACAGGAGCCTTGGTGCGCCTCCGGCCATTCCAAAAATTCTCCTCTGGCTGACATGGTGTCTCCCTCCCCATCCTAGTCCTTCTGCTCTGACCAGGCTGAAAGAAGTGGGACTGAAAGTAGGTCAGAGCTGCATTTCCAGAGGAGGTGGTTATGGAGGATGCTGACCATGCTCCATGAACCCTCCCAAGGCAGAGAGGCCTCTCCTGAGAGGGGGGCGTGTGGGAGGTGATGCTGGGCAGCCCTCCGGGAACCCTTGGAGCTAGGTCTTCTCTCTCCCTATGATCATCCTATTCCTTCTCTCCCTGGTAGGGTAAGGGGCTGTTTGCCACACAACTGATCCGGAAGGGGGAGACCATCTTTGTAGAACGGCCTCTGGTGGCCGCACAGTTTCTCTGGAATGCACTTTATCGCTACCGAGGTGAGCACATCTCATCCACTCCTTGTGGCTGCTGGGCCCAGCTGCCATTGTGCATGGAAGACGGCTACGTTAGCTGATGTCTCTGGAACTTCAGGCGTCGGGAGAGAAGTTCATCTTCCTTTGGAGAGCCGTGCCTGAGAACCATGCTTCTCTCTAGCTTCAGGGCATTTGGGACTGGGGGTGAGCGGTAGAGGGGCTCTTCCAGCCTGCTCCCTGTTGGGGATGGGGAGGACTGTTGCTCAAGTGGAACTCAGTCTGAGCCAGAGTATAAGGGCCTGGGTGTCATGCTGAAGGTCTCTGTGCTGACGTGCCGCCCTGCACCAAGAGGAGGCCACAGGCCCTCTGGTCAAAACAGGTGGAGTTAGGCATCAGAAGCAGGTAGGATGCCCTTAGCTTTTCCAGCCACGTGCTTTCTTTACACTTTTCTTAGGCTAGAGACAAACATGAAAGGAGGGTCAGCTGGCTGCCAAATGTGGGGAAGGCGCAGTCTGGAGGATAGGAGGGAAGCTCCACAGATTAAGTCACATTGGGAAGGGCAGAGTGCCTGACAGGAAGGGTGGGACTCCAGAGAGGGAAGAAAACCAGTCTGCCCTGGAATGCATGTGAAAGCATTCACTCATTCTGTTCTTTAACACAGTCATTCGCTTACTTCCCAAATGTTTGTTGAGCACCTGCCACGCGCCAGCCACTATTGTTAGCCCTAGGGATACTGCTGTGAACGAGACAGAACATGGCCCCTGGTCTAAAGACGCTCATGTTGTCCTGTGTGGCTCTCTTCCTCAGCCTGTGACCACTGCCTTCGGGCACTGGAGAAGGCGGAAGAGAATGCTCAGAGGCTGACTGGGAAGCCAGGCCAGGTTCTGCCTCACCCCGAGCTGTGTGCTGTGCGCAAGGACCTCCACCAGAACTGTCCGCACTGTCAGGTAAGCAGCCCCCGGGATTGCACCTGGAAGGGGGGTCGGGGAGAGGCCTTAGCTGCAGTCCTCTGCGAGGAGACGGGAATGACAACAGACCTGCTCAGGGACCCAGCAAGCCATGATGGAGGGGAAGAGCGTCAGAAGCCTCCATTCCTATACCAGTTTTATCCTCCCTGTCCCAGTCCCACCATCTAGAAAATAGGTCTGCTGGGAACTTGCCCTCTTCCCAGCAGCCTAGCAGGGGCTCTTCCCTCTGAAAGCTCCCTCCTTCCCATTGTTTTACAAGCCTGAGTGCCCCTCTCACATGCCCCGGGTCTCCATGTGCTTTCGGCCCTTGTGATGCCGCTGAGCTGCTGCTCAGGCTGCTCTGAGAAGGGACGCAGTTAGCGGAGGCAAGCAGCACGGAGGGCCGTCTGCGCCTCACCCCGTGGCCAGATCCTTGGGTGCTGACGTTGCCCCACTCCACCAGGTGATGTACTGCAGTGCAGAATGTCGGCTGGCGGCTGCTGAGCAGTACCATCAGGTCCTGTGCCCAGGGCCCTCCCAGGATGACCCCCTGCACCCTCTCAATAAGCTGCAGGAGGCCTGGAGGTAGGTAGCACTTCATCTCTTCTCCCCTTTATCTTCCCTCTCTGCCTGTCTGCCTGAGATGAGCAGATGTAGTCACCTTTCTTAAACTTACCATCCCCCAGGTTTTTCCTCCATCTCAGGGTTAAACTGAGGTCACATCACCTTCCATGTAAGCTGCCAGTCCCACTGTCCTCAGCATTTTACACACTCCCAGGAAGAGCCCCATGGTGCCCACAGGGATGTGAAGTCCTGCCCACGTCCTTGCCAGTGACTTCCTCTCTTTGGTTATAAATGGAGTCGGCAGGAAGGATTCTCTGTGGCAGTCAGCCTGGACTTCCCTGCACACAGCTACCGCGGAGGGAATTTCAGGCCATATCCTTTTCTTTCTCCCCAGGAGTGTTCACTACCCCCCTGAGACGGCAAGCATCATGTTGATGGCCCGGATGGTGGCCACGGTGAAGCAGGTGAGCCCACCCAGCCCTCCCAGGGCAGCCGGTTCTGACCTCGTGACCTTGTTTGCCTCTTGGCCTCAGTCACACACACACACACACACACACACACCCGGCCCCTCCGCCAACCTCGAGACCCTGCCTTGGATGCAGAGCTCCGCCTGGGCTGTGGAAACATGAGGAGCAGCTACCCGTAGTTCCAGCAAGAGACTCTGATCTGGGAGATGGCGTCCTATGCGGCAGCAGGTCACACACTCAGCTTCCAGGCGCCACTTTCTCAAGATCGTGCCTCACGTGTCAAGTGAGAGGAGCCACTCCAACCCCTTCTATTAACACTGAAGCTTCTCAGCCTCATCATCCTGTTTCTCCAAGTGGTGTTGAACTGGCTAGCCTGGCCCAGCTGAGGAGATGGTTGGGTGCGGGTGTGGCAGGGAGGAAGTCCCCAGGCCAAGAAGGGTCTACAGAGAACCTCCTGTATGCTGGTGTTTCCCTAATGGCAGGGGCCTCAGAGTCACAGGCTACCCTTCCACCTGGGCACAAGCAGCAGCGAGGAGGCAGGTGTCGCGGAGTCCACGCGTGCACATGCATGCACACACGGGCATAGTGAATGTGACTCTGAAGTATATTTGTTCACTGCAGGCCAAGGATAAAGATCGTTGGATCAGACTCTTCTCCCAGTTCTGTAATAAAACAGCCAACGAGGAGGAGGAAATTGTCCACAAACTCCTGGGGGACAAATTCAAGGTCAGTCTTCTCCTGAGATCCCCCCACCCCCAACAGCCTTGGATGGTTCTGTGGCTGTCTGACGGGAGCGCCACATTTGGTCCCTTCCCAGCCCCAGGAAGAGGTTAGAGCCTGGAGCCAAAAATCTATTCAGAGGGCCTATATTCCTGCTACTATTTAACCTTGTGACCTAACACAGATCAAGAGTTGAGAAGTGGGGTGATGACAGAGGAAGGAGCGATTGGGTGCCCTGACAAAGTAAGGCAGAATCTCATGATAGGATAGCAGTGGGCAAGTCAGTTATAATGGAAAACAGAGGGTTGGGGGTCCACAGAGTGAGGGAGCAGTGTGAAACAGAGGATTTTAGCTGCCGATGTGCTGAGTACTTATTCCCACCCAAAGATTACACATTCTCACTGAGGACAGCCAACTTCCATGCAGGAGCTGCCTAAAGGTACAGGCAGGGTTTAAAGGGAGCTGGGGTGGCCTCTGTTCATTCTGAGGAGAGGAGGTAGGGAGTCAGGCTGGTCCAGAGGCTAGGTCAGGGAGCCTGGAAGATGACAGTGAGGACAGACCTTCCAAGCCACGTTGCCTCAGCCCTCCTGGTACGATCGCTGTAGCATAGGGAGGAATTTGGGGTTCGCCCCCCTGAGTTGGAACAATCCACCAGACTGCCAAAGTTCTTTACAAATAAAGACTCTATGGGCTTCCTTTGCCTTTAGGAAAAGCTCTTCCATGAGCTGGCCCTTTTTTCCTTCCCTCTCCTGGTCTTCTGGGGCCTGTCTGGGTGCTCATGGCAAATCCCCAGGGATGCACATCTCTCCCTGCTTCCCCCAAACCAGGGCCAACTGGAACTTCTACGGAGACTCTTCACAGAGGCCCTCTATGAGGAGGCGCTCAGCCAGGTGAGCGGGAGGTGGAGGGCGGTGGGGGGACCAATGGCCTTTTACTCATTCCAGCTCTCCAGGAGCAACCTGGTCAGCACCTCCTACTCGGAGAGCTAAGCCAGAGCTGATCTGGCATGAAGTTGGGATGGGACTGACTCACAGAAGACTTCCTGAACGGAGAGTTGTGTCAGGAAGAAAAGCGAGTGGCTGTAACCTGAGCATTTATTTTTCTTCTCCCCACAGTGGTTTACACCAGATGGATTCCGGTCTCTCTTTGCTCTTGTTGGGACCAATGGCCAAGGAATTGGGACCAGGTTAGGAGAGAACATTCCAAAGCTATTGAACTTGTCCCTTAGGGCTGGGATGGGAGGTTAACAGAGGAAGGTAGCACACCTCCTTTCAGGATTAGGAAGGGGTAAGGTATGATTCTGTGGCCGGAGAGCGGGACTGGAGACAGTGGTGGGAGTCAGAAGACTGAGGTGTTAGAATTTGCTCTTGGGAGCCTTGGTCTTTTGGGGAAGATGGGCCCCTGCCCTGGAGAAGGAAGTGGGCTTAACTTGCCTAGAGGTGGAGAGCCCTGTGAGCTGGGCCTGCTCCTCTCCAACCGTGGATGCCTGGGCCCCCCAGCTCCCTGAGCCAGTGGGTCCATGCCTGTGACGCTCTGGAGCTGAAGCCTCAGGACCGAGAGCAGCTGGACGCCTTCATTGACCAGCTGTACAAGGACATCGAGGCAGGTTGGTGAGATGGAGCCTTGGTCTCACCCAACCTCAGATGCCCCCCAGTCAGACACACAGCCTTCCCCTGAGGGAGTTCCGGCCAAATGGTTGGGGAAGATAACCCCTGTGTGCCTATGGGAAGTTTCAGATCCATCCGTAGGACACATAGATAAGCCGTGACTGAGATCCATACAGAGGCTCGATGCTGGGGGTGGGGGGTGCTGGACAAGTAAGGTGATACCGTTTACAGAAAAGCTTGTGCCTCCAAGAAGCAAGTTCAGATGAACTGGTAGTGGCCAGGTGGTAAGACAGTGGAGCCAGTGCCTGTCCTTACAAGCATAGTTTCTTTTCCCCCCAGTAAAATGGGTAGAATAACATCTGCATATTACTGTCTTACAGCCACTGGCGAGTTTCTTAACTGTGAAGGATCTGGCCTCTTTGTGCTTCAGAGCTGCTGTGAGTCCCGGCATTGAGGAGGGGTGGCCCCAGTAGGCTGGTGGAGAGGAGTCTGAGAGCAGGATTAGGTCTGAGTTTCCTTGGGGATTCTCCTGGGCCTTTTCGTTCCATCATTTTCTCATTCATTCATACTCTGGACTTAATATAAACCTTCCAGTGGGCCGGCCCTGTGCTAAGGCAGGACGCAAGAGTTCTGATTCTTGCAAACAGAAGCCTCAGTTTCGCACCACCACTCCCCTGCCGGGTTTGGGAGGGGAGTGTTGTGAGAGCCTACGAGGTCCTCAGGCTCCTGGGAGGGAGCTCAGGCTGGAAGCCAAGACTCAATAGGCCCTGACAGAGAGGGGCAAAGCCAGCTCACACAATTGTCTTTTCCAGATCCCAGCCTCTCCCCCAGGGTTTCCTCACTTTGAGCCCCCCTCCCAGGCCTTGGGGCCACTCTGCCCCCCAGACTAGGCTTGCAGAGGGCCTGGCTCAGCTGTTCCCAGATGCCCAGTAGCAGACAGGACTGAGTTAAGTGGTCTGGCCTGGGCGGGTGTTCCTTTCACAGCCCCGTGCCTCCCTCTGCAGGATACTGAAAACAACTGAGAATCAAGCTGCCCAGTGCTGAGGACAGCAGGGGCAGCAATGGCAGGTGGGAAGGGGTGTGAGGTGGGAGTGCATTTGTGCCTGTGCTCCGGGATCTTCAGGAAAGAGCACTGGACAGGGAGTTGGGAAACTTGGGTGCCAAGACCTGCACAGCTGTAGCAG
The DNA here is from genome assembly GCA_004024625.1 of Mellivora capensis. NCBI lineage: Eukaryota > Metazoa > Chordata > Mammalia > Carnivora > Mustelidae > Mellivora > Mellivora capensis. Next base: position 92,818 of record PISX010000111.1, on the reverse strand, counting down.
CGATGAGAGAACAAGGAAGGATGGGAGCTCTGCCAGGCTGTTATTTTTGTTAGTCAGCAGTCCGTATGACTTGCCTCTCATGACCCAGGTAACCACAGCTGTGTCCCCAATGCAGAGACCTCCTTCCCAGAAAACAACTTCCTTTTGCATGTCACTGCCTTGGAGGATATCAAGCCAGGAGAGGTGAGGAGGCTGGGAGCTGTGGGGCCAGCGGGCACTGGGCCTTGCAAGTTTCCCCTTGGTACTGGGAGCAACAGTGGCTAGAGCCCCAAGTTCAGGCTGTTTGGTTGAGTCCCCACATGCCCCAGGGTGGGAGTCTTTTTACCCAAGATTATGCTCTAACCCCACCCTATCCCCCCATTCAAAAAATAACCAGAAAGCCTCAGAGCAGTGACTGAGACATAACTAGATGCCCAGCTTCTTCCTAGCCACCTTTTGATCAACAAATGCACAGCTTCTAAGAAAGCCAGAGATGACTCTTCATGGCTTGCGCTGTAGGGTTATGTGTGCACTTGGGGGCTGTTAGCACAGTGCACGGAGCCTGGCTGAGTCTTCTTCCAGAGCAGATGGCACTGTGTCAAGATAACCTCTGACCCCAGCCACAGACCATGGCCACTGAGTGCCCATAGCCATGGCCTGAGGCTAACCACAGTCCCCTCTCCGTCTCAGACACAAGTTGGCTGAGCCTTTTGCCAGTCTCCTGAGGGCACGGGAAAATGGAGGCAGACCTCAATCCAGGGAGGTGGGCCAGTGGTTGGGGCGGCCCCCAGCCCATCTAAGAGAGAGCACAGCCGTCCGACCTCTCCTCTTCTCTGCCTCCAGGAAATCTGTATCAGCTACTTAGACTGCTGTCAGCGGGAGCGTAGCCGCCACAGCCGCCACAAGATCCTCAGGTGCCAGCCGGGGATGTGGCGGGTGGCCGGGCTCCGGGAGGCTCTGGCCCGGTGGCCGCCCGACTGCACCCTCACCACCCTCCCCCCATCCCCTGCAGAGAGAACTATCTGTTTGTCTGCTCCTGCCCCAAATGCCTGGCAGAGGCTGATGAACCCAATGTGACCTCGGAGGAGGAGGAAGAGGAAGAGGAGGAGGAAGGAGAGCCAGAAGATGCGGAACTAGGCGATGAGATGACTGATGTGTGATGTCACCCTGCCTGGAAGGGGCCCTACCCCAGACCCTGCAGGAAAAGGGGAGCTCCCCATTCCCCTTGCCTGCTATCTTCCCGCCCCACCCGCTGCCTGTTCCAGCTCTGTTTCTGCCAGAGGGTAGGACAGAGGCCGGACCCTAGACCCTAGGCACTCACCTCCCACCAGACCTCATGCCCTGGACACTGTTGCTGAGGGGCTCAGGCTCTGCGCTGCCACTGAGCCTCTCAGAACTGCCCCCGCACAACACACACACACACACACACACGCACACACTCCAGGTGTAGCAGCTTCAGCCAAGGTCAGGCCCTGACAGTGTCTCTTGCCCCCAGCCCCCGGCCCCGCTTACCTGTCCACCTGAGGCTTCACCCCTTTCAACCTGCTACAGAGGGGGTAACAAAGTGGCCATCTAAGGATGGCCTGACTGCACTGAAGTGACAGGAGAGGGGGTGAGCTGCCTTCACCTTCTTCCCCACCTCCCACTGTTACAGCTGCTAAGGCAACTGCCTCCTGCTAGTGCTGCTGGGAGAGGCAGGAAGGAGCAGCCTGGCCTCCAGGCCTCCAGAGCATCTCCCCTGAGGCTTTGAGCCCTGGACACTGGACCAAGGGGATACTTCCTTCTGCCCACCTCCTCACGTCCTTATTTGGACTTCTGGGGGAGTGGAGATTAACCCCTTCCCCAGACTCCGGAATCTCTGTACCTTGTGCCTTGCTTCTCAGGCCCTGGCACAGTGGCTGGCCACATGGGGTATGCAAGAGGCCTCTGCCTCCCTCAGGAGGGGCATGTGGGGGATCATCACCCCTTCCTCACACTCTTTCCCACTGAGGACTCCAGCAGCTTGGCTGACACTGGGGCATGACAGGCCTGTGCTCCTTAATTTTGGATGCCCAAAAGGCTTCCCTGGGACCAGTTTAACATGGGTCAGTGAGGGGTTCTCCTGGCCTCAATCTCCATCTTTGGGGTCTCCAGAGAGGAACATTGAAGTCTTCCAGAAACCTAGAGGAGCTGGGCTAGATATTCTGACTTAAGCCCTGCCTGTGTCACCCTCCCACCTCCCCCTAGTTAGCACCACCCCTCACTCTTGGGTTGGATGCTATGAGAATTATAGCCCATCACTTGGCGATTTCTTTGCCTGCTTACCTTCCTGGCGGGCCTGCCACCACCCCTGCTGAGGGATCTCTGAGAGGGCAGGTGCCCACCCCATAGACTGTCCTAGATCATGAGTCAGTGGTGCCCCACATGTGTGGCCTCTTGGGCTCTTACTCCTTCACAGCAGCCAGCACCCCCCCCCCCCCCCCGCCTGCCCACTGTTCCCAATAAAGTGTGAGTGGTGACAGGCCTCTGCAGGAATGCTTTGTGGAGAATGACTTGACAAGCTGCTTGGGGCCCACAGCAGTCACCGAGGTGGTGCAGAGGCACACAGTGTAGACCAGGTAATGGCAGAGAGGGGAGCCGCAGCTCCTCAGTTTGGGCTCCTCTCTGCACTCTCCGCCCATGCTCTGCTGTGCACGTTTCCAAATGCCAGTAGCCCAGGTCTTCTGTGGCCTAGTGTGGATCCCCAGGACCAAGTTATCACAGGAGTCTTCTCGGGACTGACCTATGGCTTCCTGAGTTCTTGAGCAGGAAGCAGGCTGTATCAGGATCCAAGGTTAGTGGTAGCCTAAGCACTGGTCCTGAAGGACCTTGGTTAAGTCATTTACCCTCTGGGGGCCTCAGTTTCCTACCCCTCAAAATAAGGGCATGGGACCAGATAAGTAGGAAGGCCCCTCCCGCCCATGTGCTCTTATTCTAGGACACAGTTGCAACCCTGATGAGAGGCTTTATTGCTAAAAAGTCAGTGCGGGTTTATTAATTCCTCAAACAGCAGCTCCTAGAACCACTCCAGCAAGTGCTGTGAAGCACACTGAGGAGACCCTGGCAAGGGAAGGCTGGAGCCAGGTGGGATGTGACAGGTCACAGGTGGCTCTTGGGCCACTTGGCTTTAGCCCCTTTAGTTCTAGATTCTAGCCAAGAAGCTCTGGGGCCTGACTCTTGCCTCTTCCCATAGCATGAGATGTTTGGGGGCCCTGAGGAAGGGAAGGCCAGTGGCGTGGCTTTTAGCATAGCCAAGGCCCAAGCCTTTTTCCTCTATCCAACTCCACCTATCCCCAAATCCCAAAGAGCAGAATTCCTGAATTTTCCTTGCCCAGCCCAGAGTTGTTTTAAGGCTGGTATGTGGGACCAACTCTTCTACCAGAAGGTCCAGGGTGGTTGCAGCAGCTCAAAGGTGGGAATGCTGGTGACATTGACTGGGATGGAAATGATGGCCCATGGCAGCCCATGCTGTTCCAGGGAGCGGCGGATCATGTAGCTGGGAGGGCATGAAGAGAGGTGGTGATGGTCACTTTCTCAGCACCCCATCATGCCCCACTGTCCCCATCACTCTGGGAGTTCTAGAGCCCAAGGACTTGGCCCTCCAACTGAGGCTTGCGGGAATGGACTGGTGATTGCCCTTGACCTCCCCAAGTCATGGCACCCAGCCTGGTGCGGATACAGCCAGAGATAAGGAGCCCTCACCCATCTCGGCCGAGCAGGAAGAGAGCAGGGATGTCAGCTGTCCGCTGGGTACTGTCCTGGATCATCTCCACGTAGAAGCTGTCATTGTCAACCGCATTGTCAGAGATGATCACTGCCCGCCCGCCGTGCTCCTGCACCACTCGGGTCTTGGAGAGGAAGGAGCAGCCCCTGGAAGAGGTGGTGATGAGACCAGAGGAAAGACAGGGTCCTAGCTAGCCCTCCTCCAGACTGTCACTGCAAGCATGAAAGAAGGACCAGGGAGAATTTTTTATAAGTGTTTTAAGTGGCCAGAAGGCACGGATCATCTTAAGACATTTCTTAAAGACCATTCAAAATGTGAATTATTTAAGAACAGCTATTTCAGATCACCACCACCAACACTGATCTCAGAATCTACCCTATGCCGGGCCCTCCTCTGGTGCCAGCGTCTGTCTGCTCCTTACCCTCTCTCCACCAGAGCGATCTGGTCCTGGATGAAGAAACCGTTGCTGAGCTCCCCGCAGGCCTCTGAAGGTTCTGCAGGGACAAGGTGAATCTGCTCATACCTTGTGTGCTGGAAGACATTTAGATAGGTCAGGGTGAGGAGCCATGCCAGTTCCAAGACCAGGCTGACAGTCCCCTATTGGTTCCTCCCAAAGTGTGAAGGAAATGTGGAGTGTTTCGGTATGTTGGGCACTGAAGTATTTTTACTAAATTCTCACAAAGGCTTAGCTAGTTGTCCCACTCAACTCTGCCTTTCTATGAGATACGTAGGAGAGCTGGTATGGACCCAGAAAGGGGAAGTAACCTGCCTTAAGTCACATAGTGCAGACAAAGCTAGCAGAGCCCTTGGTTTCTCACTATTTCATGTCCCCAAAGAAGACAGCTTGTCCCTGTCTGGTGCTAAAGTCTGTATTACACCTGGGAGGGTAGCTAACCGGAAATCTTTCCTTCCTGCACAGCAGCCCCAGGAGGACAGACCAGGATTCTGCACTCTCCCCTGTCCCAGCACCCAAGTATTGGTTGAAGGGATGGGAGGGTCACCTTACTTGGTGGAATGGAGATGGAGACAAGATCAGAGACAAAGGGATCTCCCTGAACTTACAAAGATACCACCAAAGTCCTTGGCAGGTGTGGCTGTGAAGATGTAGCGAATGTCTCCAGGACTCAGCACTTGGAAGTACAAATAATCATGGATGCGTAAGCCTGAAAGATAAGAGAGTACAGGTGAGAAGCCTCCAGAGAACAAGCTGGTTCAAGTTCAGATCATGGACCCGTTGTCTTCAATGGGGCTGGCTATAGTCTGGGCTCAGGGGCCCAGCTTTAGCCATGTTGAGTCCTCCTGGTGGGTGAGATGGATGGTCTCTGCCCTGATGCAAAGAGAGTTAGTAACCCTAGACAAATCAGCTGCTGCTGCTGCACAGAGGAGCCAGGAAGAGGGAGACCCTCTGTTCTCTCTCTCGGGATGAATCCATCTTTGCTCTGAAGTGGACCTGAGAGTTTCAAGGTGGAGCTGTGGTAGCCTGAGTATAAAACCATTCTCACTAAAACTTAAAAGTTGACTCCTTTTCCACTGCCATGCCCCTTGTCCAGCCACTGTCCTTTCTTGTCCTCATGGGTCCAGCTTCTTAACTAGTCTGTCTGCCTCTGTTCTTGCTCTCTATGGTCTATTCCCCCAAACAACAGCCATGGGGCTGCTTAAAAATATCGTAAAGCAAATATGATGAGGTCACCACACTTATGGCTCCAGAACCCTTCAACAACTAAACTAGCCTTTGTGTTCAAAATAAAATCTAAATCTCAACTGTGGCCTGTGGGGTCCTCTTCCATCTGGCCCTTGCCTGCTACAACCTCATCTACTCCTTCCTGGCCTCCTTTCAGTTTCTTCCCTTCTCTGAGTCTTCTTACAGGTGTTGCCTCTATGTGGGAGGCTTCCTCCCCTTACCCCACCCCAGCTATGCCACTTCACCGAGCTCACTCCTACTCATTGGTTAGGTCATAACTGATATGTCAAGTCCTAGAGAAACCTTCTGCCCTGTCATTGCTCTCCCCCTATACCCCTTCAAAATGAGCTTTTTCTCCTTTGACAGTTTCAACATAATTTGTAATTATACTGTTTTGTTTAATGTCTGTCTCCTCCACTAAGGCAAGAACCACAGTTTCAGAGCTTAGTTCAATGCTGTATCCACATTATGTAACAGCGGCTGGGATATGTGGGTGCTCAATAAAGGTTGTGGAAGGAGTGAAGAACTATTTTCAGCTCCATTGCACTGAGGAAGAGAATTTTCAGAACAACCAGATTTTTCTGGGGTTTGGGATCTTCTCTTCAGCACCAAAGTTTAATATTTTTACCTGGACTTGAATCCTTGGTTTCTTAAGCTCAGAGAGATTGAGGAATATGGAAATGTGGAAGCTGCTTGCCACAGGTCAAGTAGTCAGTCAACAGACTATCAAACCACTACTGTGTGTCAGGGTTAGGACTGACTGTGGCTTTAGCTATCCTGTCTCCAGCCCAAATCACAGCCACCAGAGAGAGTTCCACTGGCTTGGCATTGGGCTCACAGCTTTTACCCCGGGAGTGGGGACTTCCCATCAGATACAAACACATTCCCAAGAAGCCTTCTTTAAACTCCTCCTCGCCACACACATCTTCGCCTGGCCTTTGCATCTGCTGATCTGTGTAAATCAAGTGTGGGTACACGAATGTGCTCAAGTGTGTGTAGGGTGTATATGTTTATGGGTTCCTTCAGGAGCAAACAGGTTGTGTGTGTACGTGTGTGCCTGTACATGTGAGCCCACGTGTAAGAATGTATGTCCCTGTATGCTCACATACCTATCTCCAGCTTGTACTATCTCTAGCTGGCCCTTGTTCTTTCTCCCGGTCGCCCCTTCAGCCATCTGGGTGGGCGCTACTGGGGGCGTGGAGAGGAGTCCTGCTTCGACGTGGGGAGCTGAGGACTCAGGTCCAGCCTCAGGCCGCGCCCTGCTCAAGTCGCCGGGGGCCAGCACCCACCCAGTCCAGTCGCCCATCCCCAAACCTGCCCTGCCCCGAACTCGCGGGGTCCCCAAGGTGACCCGTGACTCCCGGCCCGACACGCGAGCGAGCTGGAGGGCCAGCCCCGCCCCGCAGCGCAGCCCCGCCCGTTGCCGCTCACCGTGGGCCGCGACGCACGCGGGGAGCCAGAGCACGAGACAACACCAGCCCGCGGCGCCGGGGACCATTTCCAGGGCCCGGCCCGGCGCCGCGCTTCCTCCCGCCGCCCCACCGCGCTAGCTCGCAGGACTTCAGCCTGACAGCTGCTCCGGCCTCCAGCCCCCAGACCCGCTCTTGTCGCTGGTTGGCGGACGGGAACGAGGCCCACGGCTGATTGGCTCTGATGCCTGTTCGTGTAGCTACACTTTCCGCCTCTGCGCCTTAGCCTACTTCCTATTGGTCGAGAGAAGTGGGGCCGAGGGCTGATTGGTCTAAACTCTTAACAGCAACTGCCAACCCCCCCCCAACCCGCGCCCTACCATTTCTTAGTTTGGATTGGACTCCAGGACAGCGCGGGCTGGTGGGCGGGCGGGGGAGGAAAGCGAACTGGAGTTGGGCAACCAACCCTCTGGACTTGCTTCAGCCGCGGAAAGTCGGGGCCGTCAGCGGGTGCGGCGAACTCGGCCGGATCTTCCCTGCGGCCGCCTGGCAAGATGACGATTTGCTTCTCCCAACCGTGCTTTCCTCCTCACCCCCTCTTTGGGAAGGCGTTCGTCTGGCGCGCAGGTGGTCTTCCGCGACCTCCACTCCGCTCGTCCTCTGCCCAGTTCCACCAGTGCCTGTGCGCTCTCTGTCGGTAGGCGCTGGGGACCCGGCTCAGGGATCCCTTCCTTCGAGGAGGCTGTGGCCAGCGCAGAGCCGGAAAACGGGCACTGGGGCCAGGGGCCGGGTGCCCACGCCTGCTTTTCTACCACTTAGCCTACAGCTGTGACCTTGGACAACTTTCATAACCTCTCAGCCTCAGTTCCTCCATCTATAAAATGGGCATGATAATAGTACCAACGCGATAGGATTGGAAGGGTTCATGAGATCTCTCACCAAGTGCATATTTAACGTAAGCCTATCCCATAGTCAGCGCTCAATAAATGTTCGTGTTTATTGTATTCCTTGGTCTGGCGTTCGGGGTGAGGGGGGATGGAATGAGGGTTAGCGGGTGATGCGGACCGAACAAGGATTCTACAAATTCAAAGAGAAAAACACAACCCGAATCCGGCGACCCTAGGTAACCAACACTTCTCTCAAGAGCGCCCTCAGAGGCCCAGCCTCTGGCCCTTCTAGCCGTGTCGACTCTGTGGTAACAAGCCATAGAGTGGCGGAAGTGGCCCGGCCCCTTCCTCTCGCGAGCCAACGGCTTGACGAAGCTTCTGGGGACTTCTCTGGCGCGGGGGATTGTGGGGTTGCTGGGCCGCCCGGACGCGGAGAAGACGGGAGGCGTAGCAGGCCAGTGAATAAGCTTCCAAAATGATGGTGAGTGGCGTTTCGCCTGTCTGTCGCCATCCGCTGCCATCCGGCCCGTGGGTGGCACCGCCTGGCCCGGGTCGGTCCCATAGGGCCCTCCGCTACCTACTGACTCTGTCCTTACGCGGATCCCCTGTCTCCAGCGACCCCGGCCCGCCGCGGCCTGGCTCGGCCCCCGCACGGAACTGGGGCTCTGGGCGAGGCCTTTGTGGGGCTGGAGAGAAGGCTTTGGTCTGGCCGGCTGCGGACTACAAGTCCCAGGCTGCTTCGGGGCCGCGAGCCCGCTTCGGGGACCGGGTTTTTGGAGCCCCCCACATTCATAAGCTGTGTTAAACGAGTGCGACTTTGAGCGTGCGTGCATACACGGTCGACGGGTGCCTTGGGAAACGTGGGGTGTAAAAAACGTGTGCTTCCTAGAAGGGGCAGCATGGGGACCTTATGTTGGGCGGAGCGGAGGGGCTCAACTCTGGTTGCTAGCGGGTCCCCCAGCCCGCCTGCTGCTGCATACATGGAAACAGACTTGGCTTGTACTTTACCACTCACTCGTTCGTTCCTTAAGTAAAAGCATATTTAGTGCCTACTGAATGTCATGTAATGCCAGCTGGTTGTTGGGGCTGCAGCTCCTCAGCCAGGAGAATGGACGGGGCACATGGGGACACTACGGCAGAGGTGGGAAGACCCGGGCTCTGACTCCGACTCCGTTTGCCCTTCCGGACTTGGCATCAGACCAGGCTTTTCTAGTTGGCCATCTAACGCTGGGTCTGCTTTTCTTGAATTAGGGGTGTTGATGAATCCCGAAGGCCCCTGTAGCCCAGCCCACTTCCGCCCCAGCCCTTTGTGCCATCTCAGAGCCCTAGATGCTTTCCATGGATCCCAAGCCTGCTGCTGTCTCTTGAGTTGCTTTTGAACTTTTAAGGGGTGCTTTTAAGGGGGTGTCTGAGGCAAGACCCTGACTTAGATGCTGCTCCCTGTGGTGCACTTGGCAGTTCACTGACTCATTTTGGTCGGTCAGTCAGAGGAAATCTTCTGTTATGTGCTGGCCTTCTGTGGCGCTTCCTGTCCTGGTAGACGTCAGACTGACACCTATGAGGTGTGTGTCCATTCTGTGACTGGATGCCCTGGGAGTCCAGTTGTACCCATGATAGAAGGAACCTAGAATTTATCTGTACTCTTTTCTCCCCTCCATACCTCTAGTACTGCCCTTTTTCGGTCCCTCTCCAGCAATACCTATTCTTGAAGTCGCCTTCATAGTAAGGGCTCCGGAGCTACACTGGATGCCTAGGTTTTGTAACTAAGCTGGGCCACCTACTAGGTATGTGACTTTGAGCATGTTGTTAAATTTCCTGCCCTCAGTGTATTAAGGGGATTCTTTGAGCTGCTACATACAGAGCATCCAGCATGGAGTAAGCACTCAGCAGATCTTAGCTGTTCTGCTAGGTGGTTAGTTTCTTCCTTCCCTCCCTGTAATCTGTCCTACTGACAAGACTTCCATCGGAGTTTTGTTTGGCAAAACTCCTTTTGGGATGTGAAACTTCTTTCAAAAATCCTTGCTGTCATGGAATTAGCCCTTGGTATTCCAGAAGGCTTCTGTGATCAGAAGATAGGTAAAGGGATGCCTGGCTGGCTCAGTCCATAGAGCACGCAACGCCTAATCTCGGGGTCATGAGTTTAAGCCCCACATTGGGGGTAGAAATTACTTAAAGTTTTTAAAAAAGAGAGAGGTAAAAGGGTGCCATGATAACTCAGTCCTGTGACTTTCAGTACACTAGTAAGGAACACGTGTCCTTGCCTTTGTGGTATTGAGTACTATATACCTTGGCATGTGAACACTTGTTGTTTTACAGAACATTAAGCTTTAATAATAAATAAAAGTTTTTAAGGAGGATGAAGATGAAGGTCATTAAGCTGAAATTCCAGAGCCTTCCACGATACCCTTGGCAGATTACTGGTTCCGCTCTTGTTTCTTTACTTCAGTAAAAATGAGTGAGATTGAAAAGTAACTTGGGAAAGAAGCTGGACTTTCCATAGCAGTGCATGTCCTTGAGGAGCTAAAAGAAGAGGACCCATCCTGCTTGACCTGACTTGGTTCAATCCACTCTGCCACCTTTCCCTTCCCTTAGGATTCCTCGTTTATCCAGCCTGCCATTTCTATGGGCCCAGCCTACACAGCATAGAGAACGTGGGGACTATGTGGTCAGCTGCTTCTGAGCCCTCTTTGCTTTGTACTTAAGAATTCTCAGTGGAGGGACACCTGGGTGGCTCAGTTGGTTAAGCAGCTGCCTTCGGCTCAGGTCATGATCCCAGCGTCCTGGGATCGAGTCCCACATCAGGCTCCTTGCTCGGCAGGGAGCCTGCTTCTCCCTCTGCCTCTGCCTGCCACTCTGTCTGCTTGTGCTCACTCGCTCTCTCTCCCTCTCTCTCTGACAAATAAATAAATTTTAAAAAAAAAATTTAAAAAATAAAAAAAAGAATTCTCAGTGGATTTCGTTTCACCACCCTGCCAGTGCTTTAGCAAAAATTAGAAGCCAATGCTTTTTTTTTTTTTTTTTTTAAGATTTTATTTATTTGAGAGAGAGCACACACACATGAGAGGGGTGAGGGTCAGAAGAAGAAGCAGACTCCCTTTTGAGCAGGGAGCCTGGTGCAAGACTCGGTCCTGGGACTCCGGGATCATGACCTAAGCTGAAGGCATTCGCTTAACCAACTGAGCCACCCAGATGCCCAAGCCAGTGCTATCTTTTTTTTTTTTTTTTTTTTTTTTTTTTTTTTTTTAAAGATTTTATTTATTTATTTGAGAGAGAGGCAGTGAGAGAGGAGAAAGTCAGAGGAAGAAGCAGACTCCCCGTGGAGCTGGGAGCCCGATGCGGGACTCGATCCGGGGACTCCGGGATCATGACCTGAGCCGAAGGCAGTCGCTCAACCAACTGAGCCACCCAGGCGTCCCAAGCCAGTGCTATCTTAATTCATGGCTTGTATAAAGTTGCATTTTCAGTATCAAAAGCTGTTGCGTATTACTTCATATGTGGCCAAATCTAGGCACTCCACAAATTGAGATGACTATAATCCTTACCTTTGGGAAACTCATACTTTAAGATGGCTGGTGTTATAAAAGTTGTACACAGAGGAAGCAGAAGGAATTATGGGATCCTCTCTTCAGGGTGCCTCTAGTAGCTGCTGTTAAAAAAAAACATCTTGGAAGAATTGGGGCACTGATGAATTGCTGGCATGGTAAGAAAGTGTTTTGTTTTTTACTTTTTAAAAATATCTTCACACACAAACACACACTTTATTAAGTAAGCTCTGTAGCCAACACAGGGCTCAAACTCATGACCTGGAGATTAAGAGACACATGCTCTACCAACAGAGCCAGGGTAGGGGCACCTGGATGGCTCATCCAGTTGGGCATCTGACTCTTGGTTCAGCTCAGGTAATGATCTCAGGGACCTGAGACAGTGCCCTGTGTTGGGTTTTGGGCTCAGCACTGAGTCTAAATTGTCCCTCTCCCTCTGCTCCCCCTACCCCTGTTTGTGCACTCACTCTCTTACAAATAAAATTTATTTTTTATTTTTTTAAAGATTTTTTTATTTGTATATTTGATAGAGACAGAGAGACAGTGAGAGAGGGAACACAAGCAGGGGGAGTTGAGGAGGGAGAAGCATACTTCCCACTGAGCAGGGAGCCTGATCCTCGGATTTTTGGGGGGGCATTGTTCAGTTATCCTGTTGGAGAAGTGAAAATTTGTTGAAGGCAACAGGAAGAGTTTGAGATGCAAGTTAGTTTTTGATTTGAAGTGTAACACTAGGCAGGGCAAGGATGAATCGAAGAAGACTGGGGCTGCCATGAGGAATAATTTAGCAGAACTGGGAGAGGGTAGGGCCTTTGGACGGAATACCTTTTTCCTTACAGAAGGTGTAAGAGGCCTGAAAGAATGCTGGGAGTATAAAGAAGCCATTTCTTGCTGCCAGACCTGGGACACTGGTGAAAGGGAAGGAATTTTCCCTCTGGCCCATGCCTGACCTCAGATTTTGGGGGTTATCTGACAGGTAGTCTTTAAAAAAAAAAAGAGAGAAAGAAAGTAGTGTATGTGTTTATTAGGAAAACATTGGAACAGAAAATCCACAATACAAAGCATCAGAACCCTTTTTACTCCCATACTCTTACTCATTACAGTTTCTTGCTCATCTTTCCAGCCCCTTTTATGCATTTACATACTATATCTTGCCTCCTATTTTGTTTCTCTTTATATTTTATATAGATAAAATGTAAATCGGAACATGCCATTCCTCTGCAGTAAGTTTTTCCAGCGCTTCCTTTTGTAGGAATAAAATCCAAACTCCTTGCCGTGGTCTATATTGAGTATGTGATCTGGCTGTTGCCTGCATCTGCAGCCTTATTCCAATCTTCCTTCTGCCCTCTATCCTCCAGCTGCACTGGCCAAAGGAGTTGGCCTTTATCAAGAATTGCCCAGTGAATATGGAGTCACCCTCATGGGTCACTAGGCTTTCTGATGTGTGAATCCCTGCCTCCTTATTGTTGGGTCAAGGTCTCCCTTGTGCTTTTGTTTCCTGTGTCTTTCCTGCTCAGACTAGGGGTGGACAGGGGCTGTGGCTTTCAGACTTCGTATAGCAATCCATGGTAAGAAGTACATTTTAAGTCATAGCCTGGTAGTACACGTATAGCATAACAAGTTTCGAAACAGCACCCTTACTGTATTCTGTTTCACAACTCAAAATTAAGTCACAAACGCAGAGAAGACTGATTCTGGTTATGAACTCCTCTCGGAAGGCACAGGTTTTGATAAAAATTCTGGTTTGCTAAGATGAGGAATTACTGTCTGTGCTAACAGTCACTGAAGCAAAGGTCTCTAAGCAAAGTTTTAAAATGGGCAAGTATCCCTGTCTTCCCAGAGTTTCTAGGCAGGTCTCCAAATTAAGCCCCTGTAGGAATAATGACTGTTCTCGAGGCTAGCCTGCAAAATAGAGGAACATTTCTGTGGGACATTTGATTGGAGACCGGTCACAGGGAAGCTCTATGGAACTGTCACCGAGAGATGGAAACATCGTTGTACGAATTAGATTTGTTGTCATTTTGTGAGGCTCTCGGTTTCTCTGCCTGGCTCCTTCTGTGTACTCCAGCTAAGCATGGTTAGTAAGCTGCCTGCCTGGGCATCTCCAGGACACCACCTGAAGCTGTTGGCGCCTCATCTTTTGCTTCAGTGCCCCGTCAACTTCTGTAGGATTAAGCTGTAATGCAGATAAGTGGTGGTTTTGCTGGAGGGTGAACACTGAGCTTCTTCCTCCTGTGCTGTGACCTAATTTTTCAACACAGAGGATAGTGTAAGAGTTGAAAAGGCTATGCTTACTCCGCTGAGCACTGGAGAACACAGTATTTGATTTAGACTAAATCATCCTCCTCATACCATTTTCTAGCACACCTGCAGGGTATGCTGTGTTCTTGGCTGTATCTCTGGATAAAGGTGCTGGTCAAGGAATCAGCGTGGTAGACAGTGGGAATATGGTTTTTAAAAGCCTTCAGAGGGGCACCTGGGTGGCCCAGTTGGTTAAGTGTCTAACTCTTAATTTCAGCTCAGGTCATGATCTCAGGGTTATGAGATCGAGCCTTGCGGCTGGCTTGGTCCTCAGCAGGGTGTCTGCTGCTCTCCCTCTACACCCCCTTCATGTACGTGTGTGCATATGCACGCGCTCTCTCTCTTGGATCTTTAAAAGGCCTCCATATATTTCTGTTATGGGGGAGATGGAAACATTTATCCTTTCGCCCCTCCTTGAATTTCATTGTAATAGATGATTGTTAAAAGCAGTCCGTTGTTCTTTCTTCTCCAGCCCACACCAGTTATCCTGTTGAAAGAGGGGACTGATAGCTCCCAAGGCATTCCCCAGCTTGTAAGTAACATCAGTGCCTGCCAGGTGATTGCGGAGGCTGTACGAACCACCCTGGGCCCTCGTGGCATGGACAAGCTGATCGTAGATGGCCGAGGTGAGTCTGCAGGGTTCCTCAGGCCAGGGCACAGGAGAGGACACTCCTGGGGAGTGTTCGGGGTAGCAGAGGTTGGCCTCACAAATGCCACTGCTTTTAAGATCTCTGGTGGCTTGCTGTGATATAGTTCCATTTCGTACTTTGTCCTGAATGCTAGATAATCTTAGGGGAATATATGGGAGAAGTTGGTCTCAGGAGCCTGTTGCTTCTTAAAGAGAGGCAGCCTGGAAACATGAACTAGAACCATCTGAGTTGCCTGTGGTCGTTCCATTGTATCATGTTACCAAAACAGAATTTCCCCTCATGTTTTAGTGTCTTAGCTGACATGGGGGATAGTAGGGTATTGACTGTGTCAAGAATATCTAAACAGTTTCTCATTCTCATTTGAAGTAATATTTTCTACATTCAGTTTGAGGTGTGCTAAGTGCTGTTCAGAGAAAATCAGGAGCTCATGGTCTTAAGAAGCTTGTGATTTTTAGGTGCTTTGTGCATAGAGCTAAGTCTGTAGAAAGATCAGTTCGTAGATGCCACGATCTTCTCTGTCCCATCCCAGTAAAGTGTGTGTGGGCTCCAAGTCCAACTGGGAAAAGGGTCTTTAAATTTTTACTTTCTGTTTTTCCTTTTAAGGCAAAGCAACAATTTCTAATGATGGGGCCACAATTCTGAAACTCCTTGATGTTGTTCATCCTGCAGCAAAGACTCTAGTGGACATTGCCAAATCCCAAGATGCTGAGGTGGGGAAATCAAGCATATGTGTTTAAATAAAGGTTGAAATGCATGGCTGCTTGCTCTTTTGCTTTTCTCACATGAAGTTTTTTGTGTTTTTTTTTTTTTTTAATTTTAATTCTGAAATTATGATTTCAGAAGTAGTACATGCTTGTAAAATGTTTAGTTGGTATTGATAGTCTTTTAAAATTTATACTCTTGCACTGCATGTAGCTGAGATCTTAGGACCAGGGTCATATACTGTAATTCATATCCATGACCTTGTAAATAATTTAATCTCTCTACCCCTGAAACAAATAATATATGTTAATTTAAAAAAGCAAAAAGAAACAGGTGAAAATAATTTTAGTATATTTAGCTTAAAAAAAATCTCTCGGGGCACCTGGGTGGCTCAGTGGGTTAAAGCCTCTGCCTTTGGCTCAGGTCCACATCGGGCTCTCTGCTAAGTGGGGAGCCTGCTTCCCTTCCTCTCTCTGCCTGCCTCTCTGCCTACTTATGATCTCTGTCTGTCAAATAAATAATTAAATCTTAAAAAAAAAAAAAAATCTCTCACATGTTAGTCTCCTTATAAGATGGGGCTGGAAACTCTTAAGATTTCCAGTTTACCTGTTGTTTTTCCTTGCTGGTAAAATACAGATAACAAAAAGTTTGCCACTTCAGCCATTTTCAAGTGTGTGAAATGACAACATTAACCAGTGTGCCTTAAAACATTTCTAACTCTATGGGCACTGGGGTGGCTCAGTTCTCTAAGCCTCTGCCTTTGGCTCAAGTCATGATCCCAGGGTCATGAGATGGAGCCCCAGGTCAGTTTCCTTGCTCAGTGGGGAGCCTGCTTCTCCCTCTCCCTCTGCCTGAGGCTCCCCTTGGTTGTGTTCTTTTTCTCACTACATCTCTCTGTGTGTCTGTCAAATAAAATATTTACAAAAAAAAAAAAAACCTAACACTAGAATCTTGATAATAACTGTTTAGAGGAAACAGGCTTGCATTTTAGAGTATTACGGATATGTTCTGAAGTTATATAAAAAGGTTTATTGAGACCCAGTAGCCTATAAAACAGCATTACTTGTAAAAATTAAAGTGAGAATAATCTGCGTTTGACCTGTTACTATCTTCAACAACGGACTAATACCTTTCTGGCCAGGAGTTTGGTCACTTAAACCCTTTACCCCAGTACCACTTCTTCCCCCTTGGAGATCCCTCACAATGGACATAAGTGAGTTGAAAGTGAATTTCTGCCAAATCAGATGTGAACTGGTTTTAGCTTTTATTCTTTTTCTCATTCATTAAAAATGGGGTTTAGATCCCATTGTAGAAAATGACTATATTAGAAAGGTTGGCAGACTTGTTATCTGCTTATTCCAAACAGTGTGTAAAATGTAAAGGACTTTTGGCCTTTCCTGGAAGGTTTGTTTTAGTGGGATTTGGCGGAAATGATCTTTTTGGAAACTTCTGTAGTCCTTCATACTCCTTAAAGAATGTTTGTGTCCTGTCTCTTGCTGCCATGGTTACCTGGGACACAGAAGCGTTGTAAGTGTGACTGGGACTATCTTATTCATCATGCCTGTGTGTCATAAATAAGTTCTTGGTTAATCTGCTTATGTGATTTCATATCCTGAGGAACTTTGATTGTCCAAATCAGCTCTCTTTGGAGAATGGGCCTGGCTGGGGAATTAATTTTGTAGCCCAGAGCCTTTTGATGGGATGGATACCTGACTACCATCACCTTCCTTATACTTATTGCCATCACCTATGTTTTCAGGAAAAAAACATTTTACACCCATTTAAACAGTCCTAGTTTAAATGGATAGGTTGCCTAAAAATGGAGTTTCAGGGTTTATCTCTAAACATGAGAAAATGTGAATTTCCTGTCATCTGCTTCCAGGTCGGTGATGGTACCACCTCTGTGACCCTGCTAGCTGCTGAGTTTCTGAAGCAAGTAAAACCCTATGTGGAGGAAGGTTTGCACCCACAGATCATCATCCGAGCTTTCCGCACTGCCACCCAGTTGGTATGGAAATACTGGCTACCTTGGCCATGTGCTTGGGTACCTTCATGTTTCTCTTAGGATAATATCTTTAGTGGGGTATAGAGAGACTGGTAACAGGGTTCCTTGGACTTTTTCTGATTTCTCCCTACAAATTTCAGATCTGCCATTCAGTAGCTATCTCTTCAAGCCTCAGGTTTCCTGATGGACTCAGTAAGTGAGAGCTGGGGTTTTTTGGTTTATCAGGTTCCTCATGGCACACATCTCAAGACCCTGCTTTTATTGATCTTTGACCTTCATTCTGTGATCTTGGGCAAGTCAGTCCCTCTAGGCTTTACTTTCTCCCTTTACTATCTCTCTTCTAGGGGCACCTGGGTGCCTTTTTGGTTAAGTGTCCGACTCGTGATTTCGGCTCAGGGTCATGGGATGAAGCACCAGCTCAGGCTCCACGCTCAGTGGGGAGTCTGCTTGAGATTCTCTGCCCCCCACCCCCCGAAACTATCTGTTTCGGGTTGGTAACATTAAATGAGATCATACATGGGAAGTGCTTTTGAAAAGATACCAAGTTTAACATACAAATGTATTACATATCTAATAAATAAAGTGCTAGAAGATGTCATGGGTGTTTTTCATAAGCCAGAAGGTTTGGCCCAATCTAGCATCCTAGCTTGTTTCCACTCATTTATTTTAGTGTATTCTTTACATATTCAGAGTTAAATCCTAGAAATACCATGGTTTTTCAGAACTATACCTATGCCATACCTATGCCTAGACCTATTTGTCACTGGGAGTTTTCTAAACTGTAGAGACCTTTGTTTCGGGCAGCTATAGGACTTGCAAGTGTTGTTTCAGCTGCAGAGTGGGAATGTTTAAGAATTGGGAGTAAACAGATTGGAGAGTGGCAGGATGGTCTGGGACCCACCTCTCCAGGTTGCCTTTGGCGCCAGGGACTCACTTGGCTTCTGTTGTTGGCAGGCGGTTAACAAGATCAAAGAGATAGCTGTGACCGTGAAGAAGGAAGATAAAGTGTAAGTTTTTGGTGGGCGTTGTCAGAACCTTGACTTTCTGTGGCCAAATTGGGTGTAGAGGTGTGTTGCCACCCTATATGGGCCCGGGGCTATTTGGCTCTTGCCGGACCCTTGGCTGTACACCAGCTTACACAGCACAGAAGGGGCTGTACGTAGGAGTTTTAAAGCTGTCCCACTTGAGGTCTCTGGCTGCAGTCACCATCTGTCAGTGGTAATCTGTCCCAAAGATGCGGAAGATGAAGGTGGTGTGGGCTGAGTTTAGATACCAGAAGAGACCCCCTGTCCACACTGCAGTAGACTCAAGACAAGAGCCTGACGCAGGTCCCACCCATCCTTGTGTCCCAGGGAGCAGAGGAAGCTGCTGGAGAAGTGTGCCATGACCGCCCTGAGCTCCAAGCTGATTTCTCAGCAGAAAGCCTTCTTCGCCAAGATGGTGGTGGATGCAGTGATGATGCTTGACGATTTGTTGCAGCTTAAGATGATTGGAATCAAGAAGGTGCAGGGTGGTGCCCTGGAGGTAAGCCTGCCACAGCCCCCCGGGGGGCTCCTGCCTTCACGTGGACTCTGCAGATGGGTCGGTGCAGGAGGTGAGCACACCGTACAGGTGCTGAGAGAATGCGTGTTGTGCTGGAAGTCAGACTAGAGTTGTGGTCCCCTTGCTGTCACTATAGCCTATGACTGTACATACTTTCTGGACCTGTATTTACTTGTCAGCAGAAGAGCAGATTGAACTCGATTTTTAGAATCTCTGTGTGATGTGGGAGGGGATAGCCTTAGCTCCATCTGATAAATTACTTAGGACCCTCCTGGCGAATAAATCTGAGAAGTGCTTCTCAGTCCACTCTATTTCAAGGGACACACCTTTTATTCATTTATTTTGAATAGATGGTACATAGTTCTAAATGTATAAAGGGGCCTAAAGATAAAAATAAATGCCCCAGGTACAACCCCATTAAGTGTGTGTGTGTGTGTGTGTGTGTGTGCATGGGCATGCAAGTGCTTCCAGCATACTGTGTGTATCTGTAAACACATATGTAAATACTGCTTTTCTAAACACAGGGTTTATTTGAAATACAGTGTTCTGTAATTCCCTTTTGTCCATTTAACGTATTTTAGAATTTTTTTTAAAAGACTTTATTTATTTATTTGACAGGCAGAGCTCACAAGTAGGCAGAGAGGCAGGCAGAGAGAGAGGAAGGGAAGCAGGCTCCCTGCTGAGCAGAGAGCCCGATGCGGGGCTCGATCCCAGTACCCTGGGATCATGTCCTGAGCTGAAGGCAGAGGCTTTAACTGACTGAGCCACCCAGGTGCCCCTCTGCCTATCCATCTTGATTGAGCTCAGGCATCACCCCCTTTAGGATGCTGTGGATTTGAGTGGTGCACACGTGTTCACTGTTAGGCAACGATATTAGAGATTAGCACTGACAGAGAACATGGAGGTCATTGAGCTGAATATACCCATTTTTATTGAGTGGGAAATAACCTGGTCCCTTAGTAAGAGAAATCTGGGATTTGAACCCAAGTCTTTCGATAGTGCTGAAGTCCATCCCAAGGGCAGCGTGCTTTCTTAATATTCCCTACTATTAAATCCAACCCACAGGAACCTCACGTTCTGAGGGACTGAAATGTAGGAAGCCACAGTTGTAGCTAGGGCACTGTACAGGGGGTTTCTGACCCTTTTGGCTTCATCTCCTGGGAAGAGGATGCACCCAGCTTAACGCACACAGGTCAGAGTGTGCGTGCACACACTAAGAACAGATACACGGGGTGTGGGGAGGCGTGTCCCGTAGAAAACGGGGAGGGAGTTGAGTTGGGATTGAAGGGGGAGGCATTGGGCAGCCTGTACCTTATTCATAAATGCCTGGTCCCTTGTCTGGCACTGGAGGTATACATTCGGCATTATCCCTTGGCTCCCGCTTTGGAGGTCAGTCTTAGAGGAGAGCCCAAATAGCCTTTTACCATGCTTAGTCTCTGTAAGCTGAATGACTGATTTTCTTGATACTGAAGGGACAGCTGAGATATGTTTTGTATTTTTCCCAGGTTTTATGAAAATGAAAAGGCTTTGTTATAACAGTGAAATAAAGACATGGTCGGGGTGCCTAGTGGCTCAGTGGGTTAAGCCTCGGCCTTCATCTCAGGTCATGATCTCAGGGTCCTGGGATCGAGCCCCGCATTGGGCTGTCTGCTTGGCAGGGAGCCTGCTTCCCCACCTCTCTCTGCCTGCCTCTCTGCCTACTTGTGCTCTCTCTCTCTCTCTGTCAAATAAATAAATAAAATCTTAAAAAAAAAAAAAAAAGACATTGTTAACTCTTTCAGATTCACAGGAATAGACATATCTTAGCCTAGTACACCACTAGCTTGATTTCATTTCATGCCATTACTGAACTGTTGACTGTTTTGTTATTTTTAAACAGGAGTCCCAGCTGGTAGCAGGCGTTGCGTTCAAGAAGACTTTCTCTTACGCTGGGTTTGAAATGCAACCCAAAAAGTACAATAATCCAATGATTGCCCTTTTAAATGTCGAGCTTGAGCTGAAAGCTGAGAAAGATAATGCTGAAATCAGAGTCCACACGGTTGAGGTAGGCCCCACCAGCTGGCATTGGCCAGGGAACAGTCAGCTTTCTGGGCCAAAGCCTTGGTCTTTGTGGACATCTTGGGCCCAGCTCTGTTTCTCAGGCTCCCTATGGACCCCGTTCTCCTCCTGGCCCCCTGAATATGTTGATGTCCAAGTACTAGGCCCACTTTTTTTCCCACTCTGCTCCCTGGGTGACCTGACGGGAAGGGATTTGGGTAGGTAAGGCCTGCTAAAATAATTCTCTGGCCCCTGAGACGGGGCTGGCAGGGCCTTCCACCTATACACCGAGCCCAGGATTTTGAGTCCTCTTATTTGAGCAGATGAAGGCCCTTCTGCACTGGGTCCCACCTATAGGGACAGGTGTGCTCCCATCACCGATGATACGAGCGCTGTCTCTGGAGGTAGTAGTGTTCCCAGCGATAAGCAGGTGCTGTTAGGTAACGTGCACCCAGCATGGAATGGCCTCTGGGGGAAGGGGTCTTGTCACTGGGAACTCCTTGGGTACAGCTTCTCAGAGGAATCTAGATCTGTGAGGCTAAACTATTTCTTACACTTACACCTTGGTTTGCCAGCTCTGGAGGAACTCCCAGTCCTGGGGTTATTTTCTGTTTTGGTGTTTAAAAGTTTTAGGTGGTTCCTAAGTTACCATATAGGGTCCTTGTTTAGTTGGACTGAGGAGGGGCTCTTCTGGTTACCCTTGTTAATTCCCAGATAAATCAGCATATTTTACTTTGGGGGGTATATTTTAGCCCACCATATATGCTGATCTCCCCCCAAAAGCATCCTTATCCTTTTCTGGGTCTCTTAAGGATTATCAGGCAATTGTTGATGCCGAATGGAACATTCTCTATGACAAGTTAGAGAGGATCCATCATTCTGGAGCGAAAGTCGTCTTGTCCAAACTCCCCATTGGGGATGTGGCCACCCAGTACTTTGCTGACAGGGACATGTTCTGTGCTGGCCGAGTACCGGAAGAGGATCTGAAGAGGACAATGATGGTAACCAAATGTTCAAGTGCTGCTTCTTGGCCTTTGTGGCCCTGGAGGAATTTTCATTTACTCCTGTTGTGCTGGAGTGCGCTGTCAGGTTGGCACGTAATTCTAGGCCCGTCTTCACTTTTTTTGGCCTTGAAGCACTCCAATCCCCATGTGCACATGCTCGGTATAACCGAAACAAGTCAGGAAATCTGATTTGTATGGGAACCTAGTAGTAATGCTGTGATCAGCTAGAGAAACTCAAGTATTGGAGTTTCCAGCCAAATTTCCTCCTTTTTTTTTTTTTTTTTTTTTAGTATTTCACCAAAGATGTGCTAGGTCTAAAGCACCGATCCTAACTAGTTGTTGGGCCCAGGGCACGCTAGTTTGGGGGAGCGGGTTTTGGCTGAAGTAAATGGTCCCCATCTCCTTTTAACTAGGCCTGTTTGCCTGCCATGTGTCTTTTTTCTGTTTTATTTTCTCCTCTTTCCGGGGGTAAGGGTGAAAGTGGGTTATCCAGGGCAGGGGGCTCTGGGGCACTGGTGTCGGGTTTAGCATGGGAATTGGCTTTTGAGGCTGGGTGGCAGGAAGCTGTCTTCTGGCTTCACGGGAGCTTTAACTGCCAGGTGGTCTTACTTTCCTGTGCTCCTCAGGCCTGCGGAGGCTCCATCCAGACCAGTGTGAATGCTCTGTCGTCAGACGTGCTGGGCCGTTGCCAGGTCTTTGAAGAGACCCAGATTGGCGGCGAGAGGTAAGCCATAGGCCTGGGCTGCCTGTTGGCGGAGGTCATGGGACCTGCCTGGGTCTGGCCTTCTGCCTTTTTCTGGGAGTGGTATACAGCATGTGCTCCTCTTTCTTGAGGTCTCACCTTTCGGGGCATAAAGAACTCAGATATGAAGTATTTTGAGAGGGGAGGAGGTCAAGTTGGGTCTAAGGTCTGACTCCACAATGCCCCAGGGGTTACAGCCCCAAACCTTGCCCAGAACATGTCTACAAGAGTGGGATTGGAAAACCCTAGTGAGGAACAAAAGAACAGCTGCTGAGTGTTTGGGGGATGTGGTGAGGTCAGACACAGCAGGCTGGCAGCAGAAATCAAGTGTATGATTTGATCCTGGGTGTAGGTACAATTTCTTCACTGGCTGCCCCAAGGCCAAGACTTGCACTATCATCCTTCGTGGCGGTGCTGAGCAGTTTATGGAGGAGACGGAGCGGTCCCTGCACGACGCCATCATGATTGTCAGGAGGGCCATCAAGGTACTAGGCTGGGATGTCCTGCCCACACAGCCCGCTCTGCCTCCCCAGCTGATGAGACCCTGGATTTGTGTGGTGATTTCTTCCCTGAGTGGCCTGTTGGCCCTCAGTTGCCTCACAAGTCATAGAGAGAGAGAAACAGCTTCAGTCTCTCAGAATAGGTGATACTGTCTTAAAGGCTATGACTTGTGAGCCACCCGTGAAGCTGCTGCTATCAGCCATCCCGATGATTGTACCAGTGCCCTCAAACTACATGGTGACCCTGAAGATGGTCAGAAATCAGAAGGGTCACCGGATTGCAGTTGGGATGTGCTAGAAAAGGGCCGCATCTAGGTTTCCTGGGGTTTGGGATGTGGGAGGAATGAGGGCCTTTCAGTGCTAGAGGGCCTGCCGACTGGCTGGTCTAGCTTGGCTGTGGCTGTAGCTTGGACCAGGGGCCTGTTAGCATTGAGAGGTGGGTCTGGTCTCTGCAGAACGATTCAGTGGTGGCTGGCGGTGGGGCCATTGAGATGGAGCTCTCCAAGTACCTGCGGGATTATTCAAGGACCATTCCAGGAAAACAGCAGCTGTTGATCGGGGCATATGCCAAGGCCTTGGAAATTATCCCACGCCAGCTGTGTGACAATGCTGGCTTTGATGCCACAAACATCCTCAACAAGCTGCGGGCTCGGCATGCCCAGGTGGGTCCTTTTCCCTTGGGTCCAGGGATTGGGTGCGTGGGCCTCAGGCTCTGCATGCTGGGCCCCAGGGACAGGGCTGGAACCGGATCCGGTACCAGCTCACTGTGTCTCTGAGGGCAGAGAGAGCCGCGGTGCCATCAGAGGAACCAGGGGCACCCTGCCGCCTCCTCCCCAGAAGCACACGCTGACCACATATATGGGGCTTCCCAGGGTGGTGGTAAGCGGGCCGGAGCCCCGTCGACTAGCAGTCCAGCCACGGCTCTGCTGCCTCTAAGTTGTGATCTCCCGGAGAGCTTACTGGGTTCATTCGCTGTTTGGCAGATACTTGTGGAGAGGTGTTAAGTGCTGGGCACTGTGACAGCAGCACTCAGTGAGTGGTCTTGCTTCTGACTTGCCTGAGGGCTTGAAGCAAACATTCACTTCTCTGCATCTCCATATCCTCATCTGAAATGGGGACTAATGGAAGCAGTGAGCCAAGTAAGGGGGGGTTGGGGAGTGTTCCTCTTGAGAAATGCACAGTCCTCAGGGTGACCTGAGGTTGGGGCCTCCCCAAAACACAGCATGTTGCCCAGAAGAGGGCCCAGAGCTCTTGTGTGAGCAGCTTGTTTAGGGTTTGAAGGGGGTGGGCGTTAGGGGCACGGGTGGGAAGACGTGCACGCCCAGCTTCCGGGTGTGACGCCGGGCAGACGCCGTCTTCTTTGGGGAAATTCGGGCAAGTTCAGAGAGAATGAGGTTTCCTAACACCCGGAAGCTTTTGGAGGATATGTGGGAAGAAATTTGAGAGCAGTTGCCTCTTACCTCCTCTCTTTTCCTGTTCTTTCAGGGGGGCATGTGGTACGGAGTGGACGTCAATAACGAGGACATCGCTGACAACTTCGAGGCGTTCGTGTGGGAGCCGGCCATGGTGCGCATCAACGCCCTGACCGCAGCGTCTGAGGCCGCCTGCCTTATCGTGTCGGTAGACGAAACCATCAAAAACCCTCGCTCAACAGTGGACGCTCCCCCAGCGGCGGGCCGGGGCCGGGGCCGGGGCCGCCCGCATTGAGAGGCGCCCTGCCCCTCTCGCGGGGGGCTGGCAGGCTGGCTGCAGGGGGTGCTTCCTCTGTCTTGGTCAGTTGGTATCCCGAGGAAGGGGTAGTCATTGGTCCACTCTGTTCTCACTGGAGGTTATTTAAATAAACTTAAGACTTGGAATTCACTTTACAAACTACTTGGGCATGGGAGTTTTACTTGGAAGTGTCTTAACTCCAGCTCAGGATTTTACTTTTGTATGTATTCACCCACAGAAAAATCTTTTCTGTCGGGCTGAGTCCTCAGCAGCCTCTGGTTGTTAAGGCAGAGTGTAGCGGGGAGCTCCACTTGGGAACCTCCATCTGGAAGTCTCACTTTGTCAGTTTCCTTTATCCCAGAAGTGGCTGGGACACTGATGTCCTCTTGTTTAGCCCTGGCCTCACCAGGCACTGCTCCCAGGGTTTCTCTGGGTTTGAGTACCTGTGTTACGTTACTTCATTTGCTCCTTCCACCTCCATACTCTTGGCTCAGTCTTTGGTCTGATTCAAGATCTCATGGTTGAGGGGTCTTGGAGGAATGTTCTAGAGAGGCCACATCCTCTTGAAATTCTGTGGTGATTGTTCAGAAGTCCATTGAGGAGGTGGCTGAAGGAGCACCCACCTGGTCTTCTCGATTCAACCATTAATGGTCTTGGGGGTTCCTTTTGCTTTCCTCTGACTGGTGGAGGTTTGGAGTGGCCAGCACAGATAAACGAAATCAGCAGGGTCTGCCTGCCTTCTCATTCACACCGTCCTGAGAGCCAGCCTGTAGCTAGCTGTTGTCATTGTTGAAGCTAGAGGTGGGACTCTGTCCTCTTGAGCCATGGAAGCCTTAGCTGCCTGACACTGGGAGGTAATCAGGAAGAAAATCTCTTGAGTTTGGCCCACCCTTGGATAGGTGGACTCAAGCAGGATGGGGTGCTGGGCAGGCTGTGGAGTCGGGCATCCCTCCCTACTTGATGGTCTCTGGGTAAACTAACTTTTCTGAGCCCCCACCGCCCTGCCCGTGTGGAGAACAGAAGATCCGGCTTGGAGTTGTGGGGACGCATGTTCATCTGCATGCTCGATGCTGGAACCGCACGTAATTTAAGCCCAAACCCCTGGTCTTTTTTCTGATTTTAAATATTTCAAGACCTCAGTAATCAAATCAGTGGGGCAACCTCATTTGGCAAAATGGGAGAGTCAGGGCCAGAAAACAGTGGCCAGTTTGGTCTCTCCCCCAGGCCGGAGCCTGATTGGCTGGCTAGAGCTTCCTATAGAGGTGGCCAGGCCACTGAGGGGCTGGGCAGTGCCTGGTGCTCCTGCTGGACTTGTCCTCCTGTTGTCCTTAAAATGGCCTCCCCCAGCTGAGGGTCAGAAATGACGCCCCAAGGCTGTCTGTGTGCAGAGTGATCGTGGCAGGGACAGCGATGTCTAGAGCCCTGAGACAGGTCTTCCTAATGCTTTATTCACTGTCACTGCTGTTCAGGTCACCACCCACCCACCCCACCTTCCTGCCTTAGTGCACTTGAGGGGCAGAAGGGCTTGGTGACACAGACGGACAAAAATACAGCCACCTACTGTTTACTTCCCTGGCAGATAGTCCAGTTTCACCATCTTTTATTGGATACAAAGTCATAAATTCTCTGATGCCCACATGAGTCCTTTTAAATACATACACTCAGGTACATTCGGCAGAGGGCACCTATGGGTGGCGTGGAGCAAAGTGCTGGGATGGTGACGCCTGGGGGGGCGGGCAGAGAAGTGGGGCCAGGGAAGGCCCCCTGGGGGCTGGAGGTACAGGCACCACTTCAGAAACAAAACCAAAAAACGCTCTCCGCCTCCGCCTGCTGTGCTTGGGGTGGGGGGAGCTCTGCTCACGGTTCAGGCCCATTGCAGCCTGGCCGTGCAGGGAAGGCAGGCCTGGGGGCCACTCGTGGAGGGCCCCACTAGCAGTGTCCACTAGAGCCAAGCCTACTGGTGCCAGTCATGAGGCAAGCTGAGGTCGCCTCGGGCCTCTGCACTTGAATGTGGGGCCCTGCCAGGGCATTACTGAGGCAGGGAGCCCGAGGCGAAGCCCCCCTGGAACCATGCCGGGAACGGCAGATGAGGCTTGGGCTCGTGGTGGGGAAGCCTGCCTGATTGTCAGGGCAGTCTTGGGACTGGCCGGGGTCCCGGGGGGTTGGGGAAGGAATAGGAGCTGGTTGCCTTAGTTGGCCCTGGTATTCCGGTCTTCACCCAATCCTAAACCTTATCCTCAGGCAGAAGCTGCAGATGAATACACTTGTCCAGGAATAAATACATACACACAACACACAGCAGTATATACAGAAATGCAGGCCTGGAACAAGGCTGGGTGAGAAAGCATGACCACCAGGGTTACAGAGAGAAGTGCCAGGCCCCTGGGGGAGGAACCAATAGGCTGGACAGATGGCATCAATTTGAGTTGACTCCTCTGGGCATGTAAGCCCTGTCCCCACTCACCATTTCTGCTGTCTTCACCCCAAGTCCACCAGGAATTGGGTCTTTGGCACCAGTAATCACTCTGGGAAGGTCTTCAGCCTAGCGCCTTAGAGGGATTAGGGCCAGGGCAGCTTCCTTTGGGCCCCCATAGCCCAAAGGACCAGGGGAACAGGCAAGGACCCAAAGGCAAAAGATGGAGCCAAACCTTGGAGCAGCAGGCTTTGGGAGGGAGGTGGCTTTTTGTTTTTGAAGCATTTCTTGAGGGGCTTATTCAAACCACTCTCACAGGACCAGGAAATCCTGGGCTGCCCTGGTCCTTAGGTGGTTTCTTGGCCAGTGGAAAGCCATGATTCTGGGCAGCACCCTTCCTGTCTTCCAGGGGTCAGATACATACAGCACCACCTTCGTTCCCTGCTAGTGCCACGGGGAGGCAGCCCAAAGCCTGACGAAGCGCCCAAGCCTCTGTGTTGCTGGGTCCAGGCCACGTGGCAGGGACAGGTGTAGGGACACCCAAGTGCTGGAGCCCGTGGGACCTCTACACATGCCTGGGAGCCCTGGAGCATGTCCTGCCTCGATTTCCTTGCTCTGATGTGCCTCCCCCTTTGCATCTTACTAGACGTGAGAGGAGGAGGATTCTCCTTTGAGTGAGTGAAGGACGGGTGCTCCAGGAGCGGCCAGACCCTCCATCCCTGTTGCCTGTCCTCAGCCGTGCTCTGTGGTTGCCAAAGTGACCAAATGGAGCATCCCTGCAAACGGGCTGCCTGTACAGCAGCAGGGCTCATCCCCAAGAGTCAAAAAATAGCTTCAAGCCAGGGAACGAGGGCCCCGCGCCCTGCCACTTCTCAGCATGCATGAAGTCCAATGTGCATGAGTCTGTGAGCCCAGGGCAGTTGTGCAGCAGGACACGCTATGACCCATCATTTCTGTTGGCAGGGCCAGGGGCCAATGCCATAGGTCCTGTACCCACTTCACACTCAGCTGGGAGATATAAGGTGGGGGACTTGCTAGCCAAACTTCCTCCTAGCAGGGTTGGGGGATGGGAATGGGGTGGCCTATTCACTCTTCTGCCCCCAATGCTGGTGGTGCTCAGGGCTGTTGCACAAATGACTGAATGATTGAATGAATGGGTAAATGAACCTACTTCTAGAATCAGTACTTTCAGCACTGCCTTGCTCCCACTCTAGCTCCCTGCCCATGCACCCTGACTTCCTTTTCCAGGACTGATGCCAGGCATTCCAGAAGGCATCCACCCGGGGAGACATTGCCCAAAGTCTTGTATTCAGGGATGGAAGCTTCATGGGGCAGAAAAAATCCCTCAGTAAGGCAGGCTCTGGCCAAGCAGGGCATCCCTTTGTGCTTTGTCCAGGATATGGGGAGAGCAGCACCTCTGGTCCTAGGGTCTTGAGCAGAAGCTACAGAGGGTACAGTTGGCAAGGCAAAACAGATGCATCCAGGGCACCCCCATAGCCCTTCACAAGCCCCTGGAGGACAGAAACGTTGTGCTTCCTGCAACTCCCAGGGACAGGGACAGGCAGGTGGGAGACAGTGGGGCCAGCTGCTCTGGAATCAGGGGTGCCACACGGCCAAGGCTTCGTGCAGGGCTGGACAGGGAGTTGCCAATATGACAGACACCCTTGGTATTTGGGGTCTTCCAAGGGCAGGGCCAGAATAAGCCATGGGAGGAAAAATCAACAGGAGCAGGAATAGAGCTGGGCGTGGAGTCAGGGGAGCTGGATACTGAGGCTGTGGGGTCCCAGGTCTGAAGGGCTCCGTACAGGGTAACCTGAGGCTGGGTCCTGATGTCCAAGCCAGGCTGTAGCAGAGAGGTTCCTGGAAAGGGCTGAGAAACTATAGAGAAGCCCGGGCCCCAGCCAGGACCGGCAGCCTAATGGTTAGG
The DNA here is from genome assembly GCA_004024625.1 of Mellivora capensis. NCBI lineage: Eukaryota > Metazoa > Chordata > Mammalia > Carnivora > Mustelidae > Mellivora > Mellivora capensis. The sequence continues at coordinate 64,048 of PISX010000111.1, read as the reverse complement.
GCACAGCTGGCCCCTGTATGGCAAAGAAGGAAACCCTAAGATGGATCGAGGTTAATGTCTGAAAGAACTTTCCAAGTGAATGTTAGCAGGACCCAAGGCCTCTCCACCACTGTGGGAGTTCTGAGAGGAGGAACTGGGGAGACCTGAGTTTTTGGAGCCTTAGTGTCAGAACCTGGTCTTACCAGAACTGTGCAAGAGTCCGTGAAAAAACCCCCATTTGCATTCTGTGGTTTCCAAGCCAAGTGGCTCTGGCTCAGGCCCCAGCACCCTCCCTGGCCAGAAGCACTCCAGCAGAGCCCACAGCCCATGGGGCCCGTGAAGACTGTGGAGAGAGGCAAGTCTGATGAGGCTGCTCTTCCTCATCCTTGGCTCCCCATGGGTCTGGTTCCCTACCAAGGCCATATCTTCAAGCAAGCTAGCCAGACAAGGAAACAAACCAAATTCCCTCCTCCTGGCTTCCTCCGGGCCCCAGCACAGAAGGCAGCCCAGTGACTCCCTCCCACCCACAGCACTGGGGACCCAGAGGCCATTTTCGTTCCTGCCCAAGCACCAGAAAAACATTTCTTGAGGACAGGAGCTGCTGCTCAGTGCTGCTAAGGTTTCCCAGAGCTAGGGCCTTACCACTCCAGAGGCTCGGGATTGGAGGAAGGTGTAGAAACATGCACCTTTTAGCTCTGAATTTAGATCTGGTGTGTCATGAGGGTATGCGATGGCTGGGAGGAAAGGTCTTGTTGTTTCTACAGCAGTAAAAACTAGGTTTTCTCTACTTGGCAATTTCCCCCCTTTGGGAGTGGTGGTTTCAATATCCTGGGGAAAAGTTCTAGATGAATGTTTTGCCATTCCAAGCCCATTCCCACTACCTCGCTGTTCCCCTGCTCCCTACTTTTGGGTGACCACATTCCCAGACCCATAGGCCTATCTGTGTTAGTTATCCCTGGGGAATGTGGACACGGAGCCTAGGATGTCTGAAGGGGATGCCCCACAGAGAGCTGGAACAGGGCAGGATGAGGAAAAGAGCCCTCCCTGCCAAGTCTGAGCTGCTTTGGGGAGCCCACTCTGGCTGGGGCCTAGTGGAGCCCTCTGACCAGAAAGAAAGGTGGGGGAGCCTGCCCCAGTAGCCTGAGCAACCAAGGAGCCACTCCGTGGTTAACTGCAGGTCCTGAAGGTGATGACACCAGGTGCTGGTGGTGACTCAGCTCCTTGCTGGCTGTGCCCAGAAGGATGCCCCAGTTGGGGGGTGGAGCAGGGGTCGGAGGGCAGCTTCTGTCCAAGCCCCTGCCCTGAAGAGGCAGTGCCCAGGGTCAGGCCTGTTGCTCCACGGTCCCAGGAGAAGAACAGGAAACTCAACCCTTCCCTGGAAGCCAGGGATAACACCAGGCCTCCAAAGGTCTAGTCCAATCAGGGTCCCTCTGGAGGTCCAAAGAGAGTGCCCTGGTGTGGGGCTGGCAGGGGCCCTGCCGCCCCCCGCCCGGGTTAGCAGCCACCATCCACCTTGATGTGCAGGATCTTAGAGAAGCCGGGCCTCCGTCGTAGGGCCTGTAGACCGAACCCTGGGTTAGTTCCCCTCAGGGTCAGGCAAGTGGGCCCTCCCATTACATGCCTAGGTCAGCAACCCCAGCCTAGAGATGTCACCTAGGGTCTTGTGGGGCCTAAGAGCCAACTCCTCACCTGAAGTTTTGTCACCATGTCCTCAAACAGCTTCTGGGCCTCGGGACTGCTGGGTTCTTTGAAATAATCGGCAATCCCAATCTGGACCACAATGGACTTGAGGTTCCGGCAAATGCCTGGGAAAAGGTGGGCAGTAAGGTGGTGGATCACGTTTGGCCTGGGCAATGGGACTGCTGCCTCTCCTATCAGTACTTAATGAACCCAGAACCTACAGAGAGACAGTCACGTGCCAGGCACTGGGCACTACATAGAGGAAAGCAGGCCCATGGCACCCAGAGGGTCAACCAGGCAGGGGGTGGTGAGGGGCATGGAGGGCAAGGTCATAGAGCAGAGGCTGCGGTGGACTCTGGGAGGATGAGTAGGCAACAGTCAATCATGCAGAGGCTCTAGGAGCATCCCTGGCAGAGAGGACAGTTGTACCATGGCCTGGCCATCTGGAAATGAATTCAAGGACAGAGCGGCTGGGGTGAGGCTGATGGGTCTTCTCTGGAGCATGGAGGGGAGGCAGGCAGCAAACAAGTTGGGAATGGAGGGCTTAAGGGACTAGATGTTGCCATGAAGTCAGTGGAGGAGGAGGAGGAAGAAAGTCAGGAGGCTGAGAGGGTTCTGGAGGTCATGCTTATGGAGGCTGAGCAGTTAGTCCTGGAGGTCAGCCCAGGGCTGGGCCATGAGGCTGAAGGAGAGGGAGGAACAGAGTCTTGGAAATAGTGAGATAGTCAAGAAATCTTTAGGGCTCAGGACTTGGGTATGACCAGGACCTCAGGAAAGGGGGCATGCCCCAGTAGCCGGAGCAACCAAGGAGCCACTTGGTGGTTACTGTGGGTCCTGAGGGCGGTGACACCAGGTGCTGGCGGTTACTCAGCTCCTTGCCGGCTGTGCCCAGAAGGATGCCCCAGTGGGGTCATGGAGCGGGGGTCAGAAAGCAGCTTCTGTCCAAGCCCCTGCTCTGAAGGAGGGTGACCTGCCCCAGCTGAGCGCCCGTGTCCTCAGTGAAGATGGAGTAGGTGGCAGAGGGCAGTGGGGTCAGAGGACGCATGTGGAGTCTGCAGTAGCATGGAGAGAGGGGTCTTCACGGTGAGAAAGGGCCTGGCAGGGCTCACACACATGATCTCATCTGATCCACCCACCCATTCCAGAATGTCTGCTTAGAAGACGGAGATACAGAACCCAGAGAAGCAGAGTAACTTGCCCAGTGATACAGCTAATAAGCAGCAGAACCAAAATGGAGACTTAGATCAGTCCAGCTCCAGAACCTGTATTCCCGTCTGTTCTGCCCCTGCCCTTGGCCAGAGCCCCACGTGGAACAGGTGGCAGCCTACAGCTCCCGTCTCCCGTGGGGGCTGAGCACAGGGCAGTAAATGTCTGTAGCACTGAACCATTTGGACCAGATGCCAGCAGGCCTCGCACGCCACACTGGCCTCGAGAGACGCCGGTGGTGAGGCCAGCATTGGCAGCCTCATTGGTCTGCCCCCCGCCCCCATGCTGGCACTTGCTGACAAGGAGCGGCAGGGAGCTGGGTATGCTACCTGCTGACCAGGCATGGTGAGAAAGGACAGCGGGCCCCCGCCCCCCACGTTCCCATCGCTCACTGTTGAAATGCAGCAGGGCCTTGGGGGTGACAGGGGTGGCTGTGAGCACCAACATCTCCAGTCCCTTCAGGCCTTCCCGGCAGACCTCAGCGGCCACCTCCTGGGTGATCTCTGACACATGGTCCAGCTCCAGGACCTGCAGCCGCATGCAGTTTCTTGCTAGGGAGAGGAGGAGGAGGGGAGGTCCTGCTGATGAACTCCCCAGGTTGCCTCCAGCTGGCCCAGTGCCTCCATGCTCCTGCCACCACCAGGGCCGCAGCCCCAAGCCCCTCCAGGACGTCAATGTCACACCCACGCCTGCTTCCCATCACCCTCCGCCCCAGCCCCGAGGCAAGACTCACCAAGTGACGCCAGGCCCTGTACCCCACAGCCAGCACCCCCAACCCCCAGGGCCCGAAGGTGCGGCCAACAGCGACCAATCATCTGCAGGCAGCGGTTACTGAAGCGCGTGGGCTGCTGGCTGGAGAATGGGGCAGAGAGAGGGCTGTCAAGGAAGCTTCTGGTTGCCCAGCACCCCGAGGTGGCTCCTCTTTCATGCCTCCCCCACCCCCACCCGCAGCTCGGGCTGGGGCCCCACCAACCACCCAGCTGCTCAAGTTAGAGACCTGGGATCATCCCTGACCCTTCCTCACCCCTGCAGAGACCTACAGAATCTGATTCCTGAAAAACTATTCAATGCACCAATCGCACCACCACCCACATTCGTGTGGGTTCATCTAGTCTCTCTGCCGGTTCACCCAGCCACACTGCTGACAGCGAGCCCCTCACTCCTATGTTCTCTCACTCAGTCATTCAACAAATGGGCCTCAAGTGTCTACTAGAGCGGAGCACAACTGAGCCGGGCCCTGGGGACACAGTGGTGACAATACAGAGATGGTCCCTGCCCTCAAGGAGCAGGGCAAGGAGGGGGCACAGAGAACATAACCAGCCTGGTGTGATCCTGTCTTTAAGATCAGAAATACTGAAAGGCTTCCCGAGAACTTTCTAGGTAAAATGCAAAAACCTACCCGCCTTACGCAAAACCTTCCTAACCTTGCCCCCACCTTCCTTTCCACACTCACTGCTCTGCCCGGCCCGCCCCACAGCGAACCTGCCGTTTCCCTAAACACCTCCTTCCTCGGCATTGGCCCAGACAGTGGGCTCCCTGGTGTCTGCTACACACTTGGTACCAAGGATGTGGAAAGGAACGTTCACAACCCGGCCCTGAGAACTGCGAGAACAGTGGAGACTCAGAGAGAGAAACAAGCTCCAGCAGGGGTCCAGCCCAGGCCCCTGACAGGAATGGGGGCCGGGGAGCAGGGACGGACTCTGCCAGGTGGCTAGGAAGGACACGAGACGCCCCAAGAGGAGCTGTCATGCAGAGAGAGGGCTTGGAGGACCAAGTGCAGGGACAAGAAAACCTGGTTTGAGGAATGCCGAGTCGAGTGGTGAATGATCTGGATTCTCCAACGACCACCTCCTTTGTGGATGCTACATTGACCTTCCTCAAAGACCTTCTGTGTGCCAACCAAACGTGGCTATTTCTAGCTAGCACTGACTGAACGCCAACATACAGGCTGTAGAGACACAGCTCATCTGAGCCAGCTACAGTCCCACTAAGGCTAAAAGATCTCTAATGTCACCTTCACTTTACACTTGTGAAACTGAGGCATGCCTGGCTTGCCCTATGTCACACAGCCAGTGAGCCGGGACGTCACCCCAGGTCTGATTTTGAAGCCCCGCTCCCAACGGCTAAACACGCAGACTGATGAACGTCAGTCTGTCCCCTCAACCAACTTCTGGAACGGCCCAGATAGGCTCAGTCCTCAGCTAGCCCCAGCCCAGGCTCAACCCCAGCCCCTCCAAACCCCTGCTGGGGCTCACCAAGGGTGAAGTGGCGCCACCTGGAGGGAGACAATCTCTCTGCAACCTGCGCCCAGGGCCCAAATGACCTCATGGCCCACGGGGTCTGTGGCACTCCTGTTGAAAAGACAGAGCTGGGACCGCCCACTCTGGTGGCAGCTGCTACCTTCCCTTGGACCAGAGAACTCTTGGGTCCCCTTGCCTTAGAGCCCTGGGGGAAGGGTATGCAGACCGCAGGGACCCCTTTGACCCCCAGTGGAGAGGGTGCGGACTACCTGTAGGTGACGGCCTGCAGGGCGCGGCAGTAGCAGCTGGCCAGCCAGAGGGAGCGGTCGGTGAGAATGTTGGGACAGTGTGAGATGCGCAGGATCAGCAGATTCCCCCCGGCAGCCTTCAACAGAGACTCCAGCCCCGCTTCCAGGCAGCCCCTGTGGATGGCCAAGAGCTCAGGGCACTGCTTGGGGCCACTCCCTGCCCCAGGAAGCCTCCCCTCTGGAACTCCAGGTGTGCCCGCAGCACCCCCACACACACCCACCCTCCCTGGCCTCACCGGGTGCTCCGCGCATACTCTTCCTTGCTCTCCTTCTTGCCCCGCTGCCGGGGCTTCAAGTTCTGCAGCGTCAGGGAGTGGGCCTGGGTGCACCACTGAGCCAGCATGGCCAGGAACTGCGGGAAGAGAGGGGTTGCCTGGCGATGGAGGGGCCTGAGCTTGGTTGGGCTGGAGGGAGACCAGCCCCAAGACAGGAGGCCCCGGGAGAGCATTTGGGGGAGCCAGGCTAAAGCTGGGGTGTTGAAAGGTATGCAAGGGCCAGACCTCGAGGGCCCCAGTTCTGCAGGGAGAAAGGTGGGTTCGCAGCAGGGGCGGCGGGCGAAGACAGGCACCTTGGAACAGACGCGGGCGTTCTCGAGCAGCACCCGGGTCCAGACCGCGGGGTGGCGAGCCACGAAGCGCCAGTCCCGGCAGACCTCGGCCGCATGCAGCAGCGTGCGCGTGTCCAGGTAGGTGAAGATGCAGAACAGGGCAGCGCGCATCTTGAGGATCTCTGGGCTGATGACCTCGTTGGAGCGGGAGGGGCTGCCCCTCTCAGCCCGCCGACCCCGCCCACTGCCTCCCTCAGGGCGGGCTGCACATACCAGAGGGTCAAAGGTCAGTATGGAGGGTCAAAGGCCAATGGGGGTGTTGTGGTGGGGAGGTGGGGTGGAGTGGGAGCTACAGAAGGAACAGGCATGGGAGACCCCTGCTGGGGGACCAGTGACTTGGGAAGGACACAGGGCCTCTGCTTCCCCCTCTTCTGCACACCCCATCTCTAATTATACACATTAGAAAAAGGTGACCCTTCCTCAAGTAAACTGTTTTTTAAAGATCATACATCAGCATATTGTCCAAATTCACCCCCTAGATGAAGCAGCTGAGTCAAGTCTAGGAAAGGCAAGGGTTTAGAGGGTGAGGTTGCAGATAGATAGAAACCAGGCCTCTGTGAACAGAAAGCCAGGGCGAGCCTTGAGAGCAGCCATGCACCTGACCTGAGCCCTCTAATCTCCTGACCCTGACCCACCCACACATGCCCATGGCCTTGTGCATATATAGGAGGGGGGGGCTCTCCCTACTCTTCCAGGGACTTCAGATTGCAGTGAACACTCAGCTACTGTCCTGTAAATGTCAATGAGCCCATAATGTGAATGGACCCCCTGAGACATGGCATCCTTGTACAGTCCCCAACATGAACACCACTGCAACAGCACTGCTCTGTCTCAGGAGTTCCTTGCCCAGGCTCTCAGGACACTTCTAAGAGAGTTTGTCATCCTCACTGCGGGAAGTCTGGGACAACGGGAAAATACGTGCAGGAGCCCAAGAGACCTACTGCCCCAGCCCCGTGTCCCCTGAGAGGGCCCAGCACCCAGGAAAGCTTGGCCTCTCTGGCCTACCCTTCCAGGACTCACCTGAGAGCCGGCAGCTGCTCAGTGGCCCAGCCAGAGGAGGCCCAGGGCGGGGGACCTCTGAGGGGCCCTCAGCCTCTGACTCGGTGGTTCTCGAGCCCACGTCTGAGACATCACCCTCCTCCCCCTCCGTGCTGTGTCGGCGGGGTCTGCGCTGCCAGTTCTGGATGGCCTGACGCCGCAGGCCTGAGCTGCGAGGGGCCTGGGTGCGCTCCGAGCCACCGTTGGTGGCCTGGGCCCGTGTGCCCAAGCCCCCAGGGCCACTGTCCTCGGGGACCCCCTCTTCTGGCCGGGGTAGCTCCAGACTGTCACTGTCATAGCAGCCTGAGCTCTGGGACGCAGCAGGGACACGGCTGGAGGCCCTGGGGTGGGGTGGACCAGACGGTGAGGAGTGAGGGGCACCAAGTTGGCCCCAACTCCCCATGCCACCCCTACCGAGGGCAAACCCCCTGCCCTACTTTCCAAGAGCCCCCTTCCAAGAGTGTGGAGAGGCAGACAGAGGTGACCCAAGGAATGTGGGTAAAGGAGAAGAAGCCAAGGCCCCAGATGGGCCAGCCAACCAGGGGGCCAGTGGATCTTTCCGGGGTGAGGGTGGGTTGTGTGGGACGGGCCAGGCCCGAGGCTTACCCTGTGCTGGGAGAGGAGCCATGCCTCGACACGGCGTATGTGCTAGGCATGGCCGGGCCCGCGTGGTGTTCTCGCTGTGGGCCCCCGAGCGGGAGGGAAAGGCGGAGGGGCAGGGGCAGAGGAGGCAAGAGGATGAGAAGAAGCAGGAGAAACAGGGCACAAGATGGAGAGAAGAGAGGAGGGAGAGAAAAGAGAAGGAAAAAAGTTGGGAAAGATGGACAAATAGACAGACAGACAGCCCAGAAAGGCAGGCTCACCACCCCCCTCCCCACACCCACCCAGCACCCCAGACCCCGGCTTGTGGCTCCTGGGCTCTCATTTGGGCAGAGATGAGCCCCTGAGAACCGGGACGGTTGGATCACAGCCTCAGGGGCCGGCACTCCTGCCCTGTCAGAGGGGCACCCCTGTTCCCGGACCCCTCCTTCAGACCCGGAGTCGGCTTGCAGGGAAGAGCCAAAGAAGGGAAGCACGGACCATAACGGGAACGCTAGGCCCGGCGGTGCACACGGTGGCACTGGAGGGGGCAGGGGTGCGAGTGGAGCAGAGACGGCAGGTGGACACTCACCATTCTGCCGGGGCCCCGGGGACCAGGCCCAGCGCCCACTCCTCCCCCTCCGCGACCCAGGCTGGCGCTCGGTGTGCTTCCACAGCTGCTGCTGATGACCTGCAGCTGCCGCTCGGCGCGGTCCGCGCGCTCCAGAAGCTCCTCAATGAACTGCTGCAGCCGCAGCTTGGCACTGGCCTCCCGCGCCGCTGTCTCCTTCAGGAACTGGTCGATCTGCACCACCTCCCTGGGCCGGAGCAGTCTCTCACCCAGGTGTTTCCGTCCCTGCCCATCCACCCGCCCTCCAGATGAGACCCCGAGCCGGAGGGAGAGACACACTCACGTGGGTGCACGCAGCACGGGCCCCGCGCTACCGCGCACCCAGAAATGCAACCCATAGACCCCAAGTCCCATGCTCACACCCCACTGACCCAGCCCCAACGCTCCTGCCACACATCCCTCATCCCCACAGAAACGCTCTGACGCTCACAGTCACACCCAGGGCCGCCTCCTCCTTCCGGAAACACTCACAGGCACAGGGCCACACACAGTTCTGTACGTGTGCCCATGTCCTGTACACTTGCAGGCATACACGCAGTCTGAGACAGGCACAGTCCCGCTCACACAGCCCAACACACACACACACACACACACACACACTTTCAGAAACATTCTCAGATGCAGAAGCCTCTGGGAAGTACACACAGCACCCTTCAGAGTCACTTGAGCATTTACTCCCAAACATATTCACATTCAACGCCGTCTAGGTGTCAGGCACTGTTCTAGGTATTTAGGGACACAGCAGTGGACAGATCTGAGAAAAGCTCTTGCTCCCACAGAGCTCACTTGTACCACAAGTAGATAAAGAACATCCATATATTTCCTTCTACAGTTAAAGACTGCAGAAATAAGAAGCGAGCAAAGAACACGGAGAAGGAACAGAAAAAAGGAGAGTGTTCTGGAAGCCAAATGAAGAAAGTGTTTCAGGTTGTGTTTCATTTCGTTTCATTTGTTTCATGTATTTCATTTGCGTCAAATGCTGCTGACAGGCTGAGGTGAGGAACGGGCCTCGGCGACCTGAAGGTAGTTGGTGACGTGGAGGACAGTGGTGGCGGCGGACATCTATCTGATCAGAGTGGATTCAAGAGAGAAAGTGGAGAAGGAAATTGGAGATAAGGAGTATAAACTTTCAAGGAGTTGTTCTGGAAGGGGAGAAAAGGGGCAGCAGCACAAGGGGGCAGTGGGGTTATGGCAGATAGGAGAAACAACCTCCTGTTTGGCTGCTTTCAGGAATGATAGAGCTGACAAGGAAAATCTGATGATGGCAAAGGGAGAGGCCACAACTGTGCCACGTCTTTGAGTCGGCAAAAGGTTAGAGGATCTGGTGCCACAGTGCAGGGTCTGGCCTTGGCTAGACATGGAGAAGGAAGAGAATGAGTTGTCATGGGCAGGCACGCGGGCGTACTTGCATGTCCTCACAGTCCCAAACACACACCGTCATGATGCTCTTGGCCCCACACACACCACCATCATGTGCTCGTGGCCAGAGATGCCACAGGACCAAGCCACGGCCACACATGTACACTCAGAGCCACACTCGGGCCCACTCACGGTGGTGGCAGCAGCAGTGACACACACAGTCACCCAGTCAGGAACATTTACGGGCACACCCGCCCACAGGGCCCCCGCGGGCCACTCACTGCTGCTTGCGGCTCAGCTCCTGTTCCTTGTGCACCAGGTCCTGCTTGAGCGAGGCCAGCAGCTCCACACTCACGTCCACCTGGCGAGAGAGCTCGGACGCCCGCTCCTCCAGCTCCTCCTTCTCGCGCCCCAGCCGCGCGCTCTCCTGCCGCGCCGTCTCCAGCTCGGCCGCCTTGCGCTCCAGCTCGGCCTGCAGCCGACCCACCTGGCCGGCGATCTTCTGCTCCACCTCCTCGCTCAGCCGCTCCAGCCGCCGGTCCACCTCCAGCTTCTCGAGCGCGCGGATCTTGAGGCGCGCCAGGCCCTCCTCGTAAGCCACATCGGCTGTCGAGGGGGACGCGGGCGAGGCGGAGGCGGGCCCGGGGCCCGGCCCGGGCGGCGGCGTCGAACACGCCGAGGAGGCGACGGACTTGCGCGCGAACAGCTCCCCCAGCGGGATCTCGATCTCGCGCAGCGCGTAGCGTGCGGCGGCGGCGGGCACGAGGCCCGGCTCCGCTAGCTCCTCGCACGGCAGGCTGGCGGGCACCAGGTCGCCGGCGAAGTGGGCGAGGGGCGCGTGATGGTGGTGGTGGTGCAGCAGGTGCGGCGCGGCGGGCGACGGCCCGGCCGCCTGCTCCTTGCCCTGGAAGGACGTGCTCTCGAAGACCTCGCGCCGGGCGCCGGGGACGGCCAGCAGGGCGGCAGGCTCGGGCGTCAGCGGGAAGCCGGAGGCGGCGGCGGCGGCGGCGGCGGCAGCGGCGGCGGCGGCGCCGTCGCAGATGCTGTTGGTCTTGGAGAGGATGTAGAGCGTCTCGTACGTGTGGCTGTACTCCAGGTGAGCACGCAGCGACGACAGGCTCCGGAAGCGCTTGTGCTCCCCGCAGCGGGGACAGCGGTACGGCAGGTCCAGCGAGGCCATGGCCCCGCCGCCCCCGTGGCGCCCGGGCTCCACCGCGGCCGCCCCGCTGGTCAGCCGGGTGCGCTCATGGGGGGCCGCGGGCGAGCCCCCCCGCGGGGTCGGGAAGGCTCAGGGCGCCCACGGCGAGGGGCGAGGAGGCTAGAAGAGAGGGAGTAAACCGTAGGAGGATGGTCTCCCCCACGCATAAGGAAATTGCCCCAGGAAACACTCACTCATAAAGAAAGGGATCCCAATGGCTTGGCTGCCTAGAGGGGGCCCGGCCTGCTCCAGTACCTGCGGGGGTGGGGGGCTGTACATGCACGACAGTGAGAAAGAATGAGAATTCTTTAAGGGGGGGGGAGGCATTCATTATACTTATAACACTTCCAACCTATATTCCAACTAGACATAACCCAGGTGCCCATCACCAGTAGAATGGATAAATGATACGTCCATAGTGGAATTTTATCCAGCAATAAGAAAAGGAAGCACTGGTACATGCAAAGGACATGGGTGACCCCATCCCACATTATGCTGCATAAAAGAAGCCAGAGCAGAGGGCACACTGTAGAATTCCATACATACAGAGTTCAAAAAGAGACTATATTCATCATGGTATAAGTCAGAATAGAGGTTACTCCCTGGAGACTAGAAACTGAGAAGGGACAGGAGGGAACCTTGTGTGATGCTGAAAATGTTCTAGATCTTGATAGGAGTGGTGGTTATACATGTGAACACATATGTAATAATCAGGCTAAATGCTTAAGGCTACTGCATTATATGTATTTGGCTGTATGTATCTTACATCTGAAAAAAAAAAAAAAAAACCCTTAAAGGAAGATGCTTATTTGCATGTCACGCAAACCATACTCATCAGACAGGCTGGACTGTTGGTACCATGTTGCAGCGACCAAGTTGTCACCTCACCTGATGATACCTGTGTGCATGTGTCACTGTTTATTCCTGTCCTGCTTCTGTACCCTCCCATCACTGCCACTCTAGGCGTGTAGGTCCTTTTTCGGAGTCCTTTGCTAGGTCGGTCTCCAGTAAGTGTCCTGCCCCTGCCCTTTGCTCCAAGGGCCACCATATTTGTCTTCTTCAGGCTATTTCTAGCACAAGCCACCACCCTTCCTAACATCCTACCCCCAGTCACCCTGAACTCCCACTGCCTCTCGTCCCTCGTCTCTGGCTTCTGGTCATACCTCCTCTACCTCATGGAATCTCTCTCCTACTCAGCACTGCCCTCCTCTTCCTAACTGCCTGTGACTGGGCTTCAGCCACCCTCTGCTGACACTGTGCTCCTCTGGGTCACAGACCACCCATTTATCAATCCAGTTGTCCTCAGGTATCTTCACCCACTTGGTCCCTTGGCTGACACTACTGGCCCCTCCATCCAGGCTGCCATGAAGCTGCCCATTTGGGTTCTCCAACCTCCTCTTCCTACTGCCTTCTGAATCTTCCTGATGAGAGGTCCACCTTCACACCCTCTTTGCATCTGCCCTCTCCCTGGCAGTCGGGTTTGCTCCCACACATTCACTCCCAGCTTTAAGCCACTGACTCTCAGCTCTGCATCTCCATCCTGACCTGCTCTTGAGTTCCCATCGCCTTCAGGCATTTCCACGTGGGGGTTGGGTGACTGTTCCCTTTACTAGCCCAGCACCCAGTCCTTCTCCTGGTAAAATCATTCTGCTTTGACCTTGGAGAACCATTCTTCCTTCCCCACTTTCTCAGTCCACATGCTTTGAGTGGGGGTTGATGGTCCAGCCCGGCTCCAGGGGTAAGAAAGTATACGGACCTGGCCAAACAGAGTCCCAGGATGGGCAGAGATCACCCAGATTGAATCCGGGGGTCATTCCTCCCTCCAGGACTTCTCTGGAACTACTGGTGTGGGGGGAGAAGCATCCTCTTTGGGCTCAGGTTTCTAAGCTGATGGGGAAGGCTAGAGCTGCAAGGTCTATCTTTGCTTCTTTGGGGAGGAACCTCCTGGGAACAAAGCAAAGGCAGAGAAGCAGAATTGAAATGGAGAAAGAGATTTCTCACAGACACTGTTTGAGATCTGGTCTGTTCAGTTGGATGAGCCCATCCTTTCCCTTCGTTGCTTAAGCCATTTGGAGTCGGGTCTGTGGTACCTGCACTAGAAAGAAGTCCTAACTCAGAAACTAGAATGAGAAATGGGATTTTTTTTTTTTTTTTTTTTTTTTAAGGAATAGACCCTAAGGAGGAATTAGCTGAACTAAGAGGGGAAGTAAGATAATACCACTTCCCCCTCAGAAGTCGGTGACCCCTGCCTGCTACCCAGCAGCAAAGCAGCCAATAAAACTCCCACCGTCTCTGGAGCTCAGGTGATGTTCCTACCTGGAACTTTAGGGGAATTGTAAAAAATGTCACCCTGTTGGGGTGTGGCCTCTCCCTCGGCCTCAGTAAGGTCCATCAAGAAAGAGACACATGGCTGAAAGGGGCCCATCTGAAAGCAAAGGAAGAAAATGCTGCTTTGCCTAAGAGAGGCACTTTCTGCCTGAGGCCAGTAATCCAATACGGCTGAGAGTCAGATAATTAAGAGTCAGTTCTCTGCTTCTAGTAAAGTCAGCTCAAGCAAGGAAAGGGAGGCTGGAAACACAGAGACAAACCTGGGCCATGGCAGGCTCTTGACTCCTCAGGCCGTTCAAGAACCCCTCCTGCTGTGCCACCATTGCTTTCATCAGAAATAGCCTTCCACTGGGATGCGGCTTGAGTGGGAAGGGGCAGATGGACTCTGCCTCCCACCCTAGAAGGGTTTGCCTTGCCCTGCCGCAGAGGCCTCCCAAGAAGCAACAGAACCATGGGCTTCTGGGATGAGCAGAGCCCCAAGGGCTGTTGCTAAGAGACAACCTCTGCTCCTCCCCCAACACCATCACCAGGGACTTGATTCAAGAATTACAACTTCCAATGAGGTCTCTAGTTTGGTTAATAGCTCTGGGGACAACTGAATGCAAATTGACTGAAAGCTTCCTAAAGATTAAGAGAATTGTATTGCCAGAAAAACCCACAAACCTGGAAAACAAAGGCCAGGGATTACTCAGCTCCTAGTGTTCCCCACCCGTTAAACTTGCATCAGTGGGAGGTGAGCCCCCAAGGCCCCTTTTCTGTGTGGCACAGAACCTGAAGGACCAGGGAGGCTCTTGGAGATGGCAGAACCAAAGAAGCTGAAAACAGGAGTCAGGGAACCCGGTCCTCCCCAGCTGGTCGAGTATGTGGACCACGTATGGGTCTATGACCACTGAGTGTTTTTCCTCACCTCCCCTCCTCAGCTGGGAGGGTTTTGTGCTTTCAGCTGTCTGGTCTTTCCTCCATCATTGTCTGGCCATCAACTGAAAGACCATGAGGGCCTAGCTCAGCACCTGCCAAAGAGACAGCCCACCACCAAGATCCTGAATTTGGGCTGGACCGCTAAGTGGATGAGAACTTGGAACATCTCCTTCTGGAGATGGGACAAGAGTATTTTAAGTTTTGTGAGGGATCGTTGTGTTACAATAAAAAGAAGCATTTTAAAAATTGTACAGGTAGCAGGATCTGTGTAGATCTTGTTTAGAGGAGGGATGCAGGGGACACGTATTCTTTTTGCTGTTCAGCTCCAGTCCCCCTTTGTGACTAGACCCCCAGTTTTCCCTTGGAAAACCATTCCCCCCGCTGTGGGTTGGGCTATGACCTTAGCCTTTTCATCAGTCATTTCCCACTCCAGGCCCATACAGCCAATCCAGGACCTGTGCCTGCTGGGAGAATGTGGGCCTGGAGCTGCCTGTGGCCATTTCTGTCCTCCTTGGACAAGAACACAGAGATTCCTGATGACCTCACTTGGCCATCCAGATCCAGATGTGCCTGAAACTTCAGTCCAGGACTTGTCAATTGTGAGAGGCAGCAAATGCGTTTTGTAGCCTAAATCTTTTGACTCTGCTGCCAGTCACTGGTAATGAAACTCTAGACTGAAACCATGACCTCCGGTGTCAAAAAGCAAACCTTGGACTTCCCCTCACCCACTCCCCAGGATCCATCCTTGTTTCCTTCAATGGTGTCACTGTCCTCCCAGTCACACCACACCACTGGCCACCCTGACCTTGCTCTCTGCTCACCATCAAGACCTATGGATTTTGGGGCGCCTGGGTGGCTCAGTGGGTTAAAGCCTCTGCCTTTGGCTCAGGTCATGATCCCAGGGTCCTGGGATCAAGCCCCATTGGGCTCTATGCTCAGCGGGGAGCCTGCTTCCCGAAACCCACCCCCCACTTGTGATCTCTGTCTGTCAAATAAATAAACTCTTAAAAAAACAAAACAAAACCCACCTATGGACTTTTTTCTGTGGTGGTTTTCTTCTCCTGCTCTGTGCTCTTCCTCACACCCAGACTGCTGGCCCGGGCTTCAGCTCAGGGCTCTCCTCTGTCCCATTAGGCACCATACTCCTCTCTCTACAGAGAACTCCAGCTCATGCCCTTTAAATGGTTCCCAATGTCTACCAACTGCAGCCAAACTCAGATCACGCGCAAGCAGAGAGAGAGAGGGGGAAGCTGGCTCCCCGCTGAGCAGAGAGCCCAATGCAGGGCTCGATCCCAGGGTCCCAGGACCCTGGGATCATGACCTGAGCTGAAAGCAGAGGCTTTAACCCACTGAGCCACCCAGGCGCCCCTTTACTTGCCTGTCTCTGATTACTATAGCTGGATTTTTTTTTTTTTTTACACATTTAGCATTCCTTTTTATTTCTTTGGTGACTTTGCCTCTGCACTATTTTGCTCATTTTTATACTGAACATTCATATTCTCTTATTGATATTCAAAGGCTTTTTCTAATATTGATCCCTTGTCATTTATATACCACAAATGGTTTTCTCCAGTGTGTCGACTGGCTTGTTTATGGTCTTTACTGATATAATAAAGCTGATAGTTTGCTTCAGTAAAAATCTTTAGGATTTCTGATTTTGTTATCAAGCTTAGTGAGTCCAGGCCTACCTGAAGACTATATAAACAGTTACATATGCTTTCTTTTTGTACTTTGCGATTACCTTTTTTTAAAGGTCTAGAACAATTTTTTAAATTATGGGCCTTAAATAAATAACCATAATAGCATAAACCGACAGTGACTTGGTAGCATGCAAATACTTCAAGCTGTATGGTTTCCTTTTATACAATGGAGATGTAAAATCCAAAAATTTTTGGTATGCATCATGGGACAAGGATTAAAGAAAAACAGGTTTTTGTTATGAGCATTTCCACACATATTCAAAAATACAGTAAACTCCTATGTACCCAGCATCCAATTTCAACAGTAACCAACTTATGGCAATTCTTTCATCTGCTCCCCTGCTCTCCCTCCTACACCTGCTCCCCTGCTTTATACTTCCCCCACCCTACCACTGGATAATTTTGAACAAATCCAAGATTTTATATTATTTTACCCAAGAAGTACTTTAGTACCTAGAAGACAAAGACTTAAATTTCTTTTTTAAAAAATACTTAGACACTGTTCTAACATCACCATCATTTAGGTATATTAAAACCAAAAAGTAGCCTCGAGAGGTAAATCCAGAAGATAGTTCTCTGAAAAGACCAGCAAAATAAAGAGTCTTCTGGCAAATCTATTCAAAGCGAAAGAAAGAAAGGAAGGAAGGAAGAAAGAAAACAAATATATAACACTATGAATGGAAAAGGGATAGAACCACTCACAGAGATTTTTTTAATTACTGAAATGCAACCAGGTACAACTCTTGGCCCAAATTTTTGAAAATCTGGATGAAGTGCGTATTTTTCCAGGAAAAATATAAATTATCAAAATTGACTAAAGAAGAAATAGAAAACCTGAGTAGATTAGTAACTATAGATAAAATTGAAGAAGTTGGCAAAGTGACCAGAGATGTTAGAAATAGAATTCAGTGATCTCAGGGTCCTGGGATCGAGCACCGCATTGGGCTCTCTGCTCAGTGGGGAGCCTGCTTCCCCCTCTCACTCTCTGCCTGCCTCTCCGCCTACTTGTGATCTCTGTCTGTCAAATAAATAAATAAAATCTTAAAAAAAAAAAAAAGAAATAGAATTCAGCACACACACACACTCACACACACACCTGCTTGCGAACAGGGCTATTCCATAATGTCCGGTCAGCCTCGTATCAAGGCACCCATGTGTACCCGACCATCCCAAGTGCTGGTCCCTTCTGTGGGGGCCCTTTCGGACATCAGAACTGACCAGCCTTCCCTCTCCCCTCCCCATATACTTTTGAAGCATCCTCTTCCTGCACAACACCCTGCTAGCCAGGCCCCGAGAAAGGGGAAAGTCTGGGGGTGCAGGCTGTGTGTGGCTGTGCAGGGTAGAAGAAGGAAGGGACTTCTCAGGTCCAGGTGGCTCTTCACAAGGCCAGCCTGCCCCACAGTTTCCCTCCACAGGCCAGAGCAGAGGAATGGCTATGAATCATTCTTAGGAATATTTTTCCCTAGATGTGTACACTTCCTCAGCATGAGTATAAGCTTTGCCCAAATGCCGACAAGAAGATGATGGAGGGAGGGGGAGGCAGAAGAAGAATAGAAGTGTTGCCTGTTCAAATTTGATCACGGTCGGTCCTGTATTATTAGTATCATTACAGAACAGTTGGCGATTTTCCTTTGCATTCTGGTCTCCCCAAATCAGCAACCCCTGCAGCCCTAGGACCTGCCTCCTTTTTCAGCCAGGACCTGCCCCCTCACCATCCGCAGGACCTGTTCTGCTCACACACCCCCCCCACTTCTGAAATGCCTATCTCAAGTCTCCTTTCTTCTAAGCCCAGCTGAAGGTTTTCATTGGATGGAAGGATTCTCCAGGCTGAACCAAAGGCATTGACTTTTTTCTTTTCTTTTCTTTTCTTTGGTAAGGTTTTCAGGTATGTGAGTCTCATCTCCTCAAACAAGGCCAACCATCTCAAGACAGGTGTCTTCCTGGCTCCTGTCTACTGTCACATGATCATGGACTCTGCCAGAAACACAGAGAATCCTACATTTTCACGGCTTCCACTACCAAATAGGCCCTGAGAATTCCTGCAGTGGACCTCCACGTTTTTATCTGTTTGTCAAGCCTTCTTCACCTTCTGATGATAGAACATCTCCTTCCTTCTTCGGTAAGCTGCCCTTCCCCATTCCCTGTGGTTCTGACAGGGCTGCGTGACCCAGGCCTGACCTATCATGGTGCCCCCACCTCTCTGGCTACGGTGAATGACCCCAGAACAGCCACATTCCTGAAGCTGAGCCAAAAGAGTCCTTCCCTGGGAATATAAGTGAAAGACTGAGGAGTCTCCTGTTCCTCTGGGATCACTGGCTAGTGAACATGAAGCGGTCTATGGCTTTGTGTAACCTCCACCTACCACAGGGAGGAAGTCCATGCACGGTGCGGGCAAAAGTACGGCAACAGAGTGAAGCTGAACCAAGAGCCAGGAAGAGTCCTCATCACATTTTTGAGAACCCAGGTACGGTCATGCCCCAAACCCACTCATCCCCCTTCTTTCCAGTTATTTGAGTTGGTACATATCTGTTTTTGCATAAAGTAATTTGAATGGTTATTTCTGTCCCTTGTGACCAAAAGTCCTAACATTCTCGCAAATTGGTATTTCTAGCCTAGAATTCTCCCCTGGGCTTTATTAAAACATGAACTCATTCATGTTACATTTATTGAGTCCCTCCTCTGTGCCATGAATATATCAGGTACAGTGGAGAGTACGGCCCACCGGGGGTCAAGATCAGGAAGAAGTTGAAACTGTTGGCCAAGGCAGCAGGAGCACAATGAGGAGAAGGATGGATATGGGAGCAGCATAGGAAGGAGAGTCGAGAAGTCTTGGTGACAGAATAATTGTGGCTGGTATTAAAGGGAGGAGTGAAGGATCAATCTCAGGTTTGGGTTTTGAGCATCTAGGTAGATGGGGCTGTGGTTCAGTTTGTAGGGAAAGTAAAGCAAGGCATGTTTGGGGGAGAGATTGGTTTGGTTGTAGATTTCACAAGTTTGAGGTTCCAGCAGGCCCTGGAAGTAGTGATAGTACATAGTTTGTAATGTGAAGCCAAAAATACAGTTTTCGCACCTTATGCGTAAAAGTGGATGAGTAGGATCAGGGAGAGGGTGCAGAGAGAAGGGAGCAGGGGAGAAGTGGATCCTCAGAGAGGTGGAGGAGGGAGAAGAACCAAGAAGATCCTAAGAACCAGCAGAACCAATGGGAATTCTGGTGGGAAACCTTTGGGAAGAGAGGATGTCAAGGAGGGAAGCAGTGGGCAGTAGTGTAAACGACAGTGTAAACGGTAGGAGTTGATGACACAAGTCAGAGCAGAGGCGCAAAGGGTCCACTGGGGACTTCAGGGAGCCCCGCTTTGATGAACCCGGTTGATGGGGTTGAAGGAAGAGTGAGATAGCGACAGTGAGTGGACACAGGCACCTCAACTGTGAAGGGGGAAGAAGCAGCGTGGGAGATTCCAGACAGAGCTTTTAAGAGGAGAGACACCTGAACATATTTAAATGCTTCTTAGGGATAACCTAACTCTCTTCTATACCATCACTTCCGGTATCCTGAGGCACACATAACCCAAAGCTTTAGACCTGACATTTATAGCAAGTTGTGTGTGTGTGTGTTTTTTTAATTTTTAAGTGCACCTTACAAGCAGCCTGCGCAGAGGGAGAGGATGAAAAGGACGATATTTTAATGTCGGGGGGCTCAGAGTTTAAATGGCTAATAACGAACTCACAATAGCACGATGTTCACCTTCAAGCCTGCCTGTTTCCCCATCTTGACCAACATCTTCATTATCTACTCTCACCTTGGATACAACCCACAAAGCATCTCTGAATTCTCAAAGTCCTCCTCAGACCTCATCAATCACCAATTTTTGTAATACTACCTTCTAAATACTTGACTCTCTTTCCTTTAGCCCCTGCCACAGACCATAATCATCCCCTTCTATCTGATCCCTTGATACCATTGCTAACTGTAGTCCTAATTCCACCAGCTTCCAATTCTCATGTTTTCTGCAAATACAGATCCAGTCATGTCACTCTTCTTCTCAAATAAGTCTGGGAGCACAGGCCATTTTCTGGGAGGTAAAGTCCACCGTGCTTTGACTGCTCTCAAGGTGGGCCGGGACCCGACCGCCATTCAGCCTTGCCAGCCTAGCGTTTGCATCTGCTTCCCATGTGCAACCTTAATGAGCCTGTGGGCCTTAGCTCACTGAGAAGTGCCATGAGCTGTCACACCCTTAAGTCTTGGCTCATGCTAGTCCCTCTTCCTGGGACTCCCTTCTCCAAATGGGGAATTCTGCAGGCCCAGCTCAAATGCTGCATGTTCAGGAAGCCTTCCTCAACTCCCTCCTTCGGCTCAAAGCACATCTGAGCGTGAATCACCCCTTACGGTAGCTCTTCACACGTGGCAACAGGTGTCACATGCTGGATGGTCGTAGACGTGTTTGCACATCAGATCCCACCCCTTGCACGCACTGGGAGGCAAGGACAATGCAAATGATTCACCCTCACACCTTCCTCCCACACAGCAGACATCAGTGTATCATTCTTAGAGGACTAACACTGAATAATGGATGAACTGATGGATTTCGTATAGCCGAAGTGATTTCTGCCCCTCGTTATGGAATGGGATGAATCCGATTATAATTAAGTCAATCCAAGAATCACCTGGAAATAACAAATGCTTCCCTGTCTCTTACTTCCCACCCACCGGGGAGTAAGAACCTGCTGTCTTCTTGACTCTGTCACTCTACCAGAGCTCCAAGGTTTAGGGCTTCTCTGCTTTCTAGTTTATCCACCCAACAAAAAGATGTCAACCAGGGGGTCCTGGGTGGCTCAGTTGGTTAAGCATCCGATTTGATTTGGGCTCAAGTCAGGATCTCAGGGTCGTGAGACCAAGCCCCTCCATGGGCTCCATTCAGTGGGGAGTCTGCTTGAGGTTCTCTCCCTCTCCTTCTGCCGCTCCCCCTGCTTGTGCACTTGCGCACTCTCCCTCACAAATAAATAAATAAAATCTTAAAAAAAAAAAAAAGACGTCAAACACAGGGGCCATGACCACCACTGGAGACACAAAGATGAATAAGACAGTCATGCCCTCAAGATGCTTACAGTCTAATAATTTGGACCGTGAACATTTACCTACTAATTACTCTGCTCAGATACCATGCTTCTCATTTAATCTTCATGACACTGCTGCACACAGGTGGTACTGTGTCTATTTTAGGAGGAAAGTGAGGCTCAGAGTGCCAAATTACTTGCCCAAGGCCAGGAAGTGACTGGAACAGACTGTGGCTTTGATTGCCCCGGGGAACCATGCCTCCCAGGATTCTTCCCCTTATGTGGTCCCCTCCCATACTGATGCAGAGCTTGGCCATGTGACTTCCTTTGGCCAGTGGGACATTAGCAAGCCTGATGCAGGCAGAGGCTTGATAAGCTATTGTCCCAGAGGGCGTATCCTCTTGGAATACTTCCATTTGGGATCCAGGTGCCATATTAAAAAACAGGCTAAATTACTGACCAAGTAGACCTCCCATGTAGAGAGGCCCTGGAGGATGAAAGGCCATCTTGACGTTCCTTTCCAGCCAGTCCCTCAACTGAATGCTGCTGAGAGGTGCCATGAGAGCCCACAGCCATGGCCACAGTCCTGGCCAACCCACAGAGCATGAAAAATAACAAATCACTCTTGTCTTAAGCCCCTAAATTCTGGGGTGGTTTGTTACACACCAGGGAATGAGTGATAGGCTAGGATTTGAACCAAGTACTACCTGACTGACTTCAAAACCCATGCTCTTAGTCTTAATACATGT
Organism: Mellivora capensis; assembly: GCA_004024625.1. Lineage (NCBI taxonomy): Eukaryota > Metazoa > Chordata > Mammalia > Carnivora > Mustelidae > Mellivora > Mellivora capensis. The sequence goes on along the minus strand of PISX010000111.1, from coordinate 42,476 downwards.
TTCTTCTGATTGGAAGGAGAATATCACACCAACTCTACAATATTCATTGGCCGGCCCATAGTAGCAGTCAATAAATATTTGTTGAATGACTGAATAAAGGGAGTGGTGGGCTTTCAGAGAGGCAGGAAAGTCCAGGGAACTCAAAGGCAGGATGGCAATTACCTTTCAACAACCATCACCCCCTTCCAGCTGTAAATATTCCCAAACCAGACATAGGCTAGGCATCCCTAAATCTAGAAACAAGTGTGTGGCTATAGCCAAACTTCCTCTCAGTCTCTCTCTTTCTCTTTTAAATTCAAATCAGGCAAATGGATAAGTTTAGCAGAGTTAGGTTTTTCTTGGTCATGCTCCCTGGCTCCAAGAGCTCTTTCTCCCTCTTTCCCTAAAAATTGGCATGCAGGAGAGGAGCAGAGAAGGTAGAACTTACAGAAACGGGGAAGGAAGATTTGGATGTTAATAGATGGCGTTAGAGGCCAGAGAAATGAAGCTCTAAGCTCAGTGGTTTCGGGAGACATCTGCCAGCAGGTGGAGGAGGTGTTCTGAGGATGGGGAGGCAGCTTTAAGTGTCCCTGTGGATGGAGAATAAAGGCATGCCCCCCTGACTCTCCAAAGCCCTCCAAATCCCCCAATAAGGACAGGGTTCTGGCTCTCCACACCTGGGTTGGGGTTACCACAGGTTACCTCCCAGAGCAGTCTAGTGAAGACCCACAGGGGTCAATGCATCCAGTCCCCTGCTTCCCTGCAGCCCTGACACTGCCTTTTCTGTTCTAAGCTCCTCTTCACTCTTGTGCTCCTGCAAGCGAGCACACACCTCCCAAGGTCACACACACATGGCTCGAGCACCTGGATCCCACACCCAGAAAACCATCTGGGCCCCTCCTCACTGCACATCCGACCTAAGGAGAGAGCAGGCCCCAACCTACCCACAGGCACGCCATGGCACGCGCACACAGGCGCCGTGTCACACACTCACATGCAAAGCAATGCAGTGAGGAGCACACAGCCAGATCACCGTGGACAGTCACCAACGGAGGCACTGGGCTGCAAGGAGAGAGAAACATGCGTGCACACACACGCACACCTCCAGATCGTCCAGACCATCACACGTGCACACTGGCACGCACACAGACACCCAAAGCCTCCCACCCTCAGACTCCCGCACAGGTGCCCAGCCAGGCCCCAACACCACGCCCCTCCCCCACCCCTTTCCAGAAGCAGGTGGAGAGGGCTGGGTTTGAGGGCGCTCCCCTTCCTGCTCCCTCCCTCTGGCTCGGCTCTCCAAGGTCCAGAGTCCCACCGGAGCCCGCCCCCACCCCCCCAACCTGGCTGGGGAAGCGACTGGCGAGAAGGGGGGATGGGAAGCCTGGTCTCAAAACGTTCTGATTTTAATTCCTTAAATTAACCCCTTCCTTGCCTCTGGCCTGGCCTGCCCAGAATCCCTCCCGGTCCGGCAGCCTCGCGGGCCTCCCGAGGGCTGTGGGGGAGAAGGAAGAAGACGAGGAGGCAGTGGCTGGGGTCCTCCCTTCCTTCTCTCTCCAGGAGCGGTCCCGCAGCGCGCCCATGACTCGCCCTTACCTCCTCCACCCCGCGGCGAGGCCAGGCCCCGCGGCCCTCGGCTGGGGGTGCACAGGCAGCCCCCGCGTGCCGTGTCCAGATGCAGGGCCGCCCTGGGGCCTCGGATCTCGTTCCCCTCCGCAGCCTCGGGTGGCCGCCGCGGCTTGCGCCCCCGCCTCCCTCTCGGGGCGGGGGCGACCGAGCCTCCCAGCCAGTCGCAGCGGGAGGGGCACACAAACGGGGGGGGGGGGGGGACAAAGGGGGGGGGGGGGGGGGGAAGGATGGAAGAGGAGGAGGGAGGAGGAGGGGGCTCGCGGCCGGAGGAAAGGAAGAGAAGGGGGAGGGAGGCAGCTAGGAGGTGGGGCGGAGCCGGCCCCTCCTTCGGGGCGGGCTCTCCTGCGAGCTGGGGAGCGGCAGATGCCGCCAGAAGCGGCTGCGCCGGGACCCCACGTTTTCCGCTGAAGGTGGCTTCGATGGGGGAGGGGCCCGCGGCGCCGCCCTGGGGGTGCTGGGGCCACTGGGCCGCGCTTCTCCTGGGGTCCGGGTCGTCCAGACTCCCGGCACCGCCCAGTGCACTCTCCCTGCCCCAGGCACCTCTACTGCCCACCTTTAATTAAAACCTCTCCGCCCTAGCCCGACCACCCTGGCTGGGCCTGCTACCACTCAGGGCAGATCCCGGGGGAGGGAGGTGGGGTTCTGTGGGTCAGGAAGAGGGCGGGTGCGCTGCGCTGCTCCTGGGGTATGGGCCACGGTCACTAAGCAGCCTCATGGGCCTCGCCCTAGGTTGCGCACTCGGCGACCTCCAGCCAGATGCTTGGTCTCGGCCAAGTTTGCTTGAGTCGATCCCCTCTCTCTGGGCATCCCTAGGGAACCAGGAAAGATGGCATGGCAGTGGTTGCTTTCCTAGGACCCAATTTTGCCCTTGAGGATATCATCGAGGAGAACTTGTCCCCAACACAAATCCCATTCCGGACCTAGAGGGGGAGAAAAGAGGCAGAGAGACAGTGGCCTTCGGGTTTGGTTCCTTTCCACCACCTCAACCCAATCCTCCACCTCACCCTGAGTCCCACCTCTCAACCCCCCACCCCCACCCTGCCTTGAACTTGGATAGGAGAGAATCCTAGCTCCCTAGCACTTGAGCATCTAGAGGGGCCTTGGCTTAAGGCCTACCCAGCCACTGAAGCAGGAACAATCTGCCTGGACTGGAAGGAAGTCCACAGAGCTGCAGTGGGGGGCCTGAGAGATCAGACATGGTGTTAGGGCAATCAAGCCCATGGCTGAGCTGGGCTTTGGAGGAGGAAAAGGGGAGATGGAATTTCAGGCTATGGGTAATACTTGGGCAAAGGCCCAGAGATGAGCTTGGGCAGGATTGAGCACCAAAGCTATGAGGGACAGTCTGGCTGCAACAGCACAGAAATCAGCATAGCCTGAGGATTCTCCAATAAATGAGGCTGACAGAGACTTTTCTTGACCCCATCCTACTCCTGCTAAGAAAAAGGCATTGAACATTTAATATGAGGAAAGATAATTTGTAGACTTGTCTGGTGGCTTTGGGGGACAGGCAAATTTAATAAGGACTGAGGCAGAATAAGCCACTCAAGTCAAACTACCCTTCTCCCAACATCTCTTCTGTTCCCAACCTCCTGAATTTTTTTCCTCCTCCAGAAAGTCTTCTTTGGTTGAGCAAGTGAGAAATCACTTCTTCTAAGACCTAAATGATAACAGCTTCTTTTAGCCAAGTTCCAAGCATCACACTAATCATTTCATGCATATCATTCAATTGTCCTAATAAATCTGTTAAGTACGTATTATTATTATTCCTACTTTTGGATGGGGAAGCTAAAGTTCAGAGCCCAGTGAATGACACAATCAGGATGTGAACTCAAGTCCATGAACTCTAAAGTCTGCACTTAAACACAGTGCCCTCCTGCTACCCTTTTGCTGTATTAAGCTTACTGGACCCTCTTCTGCCAAAGTACAGTTTCCCCAAATCCACCTGCTTTTTCAGAGAACCAAAAATGTCCATATATTGTCTTGATTCTAACTTTGTCCTGGTGATGTTTGTCTGTCCTCACTCAATGCTTCCTATGAATATGCAAAAACAATCCCGGGCATGCCTGTGTATGTATGTATGTATGTGCTTTTGTGCATATGTATATGCATGCAGGTACATAGCTGTGCATGTGCACACGTGTGCATGTGTGAGTACACATACAGGTGAATACATGCATGTACACATGTGGGTGGACACTGTGTATGTATGAATGTGTCTCAGTGAATGCACGTGTATGTGTCAGTGTGTGTGCATGTACGTGTGGGATGTGCACATGTATACGCACATGCACATATGTGTGTGTGCGTGTGTGCATGTGCGCATGTGTGCTTATGCTACATTTCACAGACAAGAGTTCCTGCTTGGTTGTTATGGGAACCACAGTTCTAAAAATGTTAAACTGAATCCCACTCCATGTGGGCCCGAGAAACCAAAAGAGAGAGCTGAGTGGCAGACACATCTGGGGTCCAGAGCTGAGGTACAGAATCATGGGTTCAGCCAGAATTGGACAGACACAGACCAGCCAGAATTATGGTCCCACTCTTGACACCCCCATGGCTTGGAGCAGGACCTCAGTCCTGCCTCTGCCCATCTCTCCCTCCTAATCTTTTCTCAGCTTTATTCTCTCCAAACACCTGCTTTCCTTCGTCTTTTCCCCTCTCCTTTTAGCACTTTAGACCTTTTTAGGGGAGGCAACCAATCCACTCAATAATTAAGCACTTAAGTGTGCTGGGGAATGGGCATGATGATGTGGAGCCCGCATACATGGATCAGACGTGGTCTCTGCTCTTGAAGGAGCTCAAGTGTGGGACAATTTGCATAATACACAAGGGGAGAGGAGAGAGCAAAAGGAGAGAAGACAGGAAGGACGAGGTACCTGGTTTAGACATGGAAGGCTTTAACTGCAGTGTATATTTTTTTATAGGAAGGGAGAAGCTGTGGTCATTTTGGGATACAACACCATGACTGCTTTAGGGAAGTTGTATCAGTAGTGATGTGCAATGTGGAGTGGAGGGAGAGAGACCACAGAAAGCAGTTTGGTACAGTACAGGCTTGTCTCAAACAGGGCACAGGAGTTGGGGGGGATGAGGGAAGAAACAGCAGGCATTCCGAGTTGCTTTGTCAAAATCTCCCACTTCATCAGGATTCTTAATTACTCTCCCCTGTATCTCCGTGGTGAAAGTCAAGACTAGAATGACCTTTGTTACTCATGTATGTGTTGAATTCTTCCAGTATATTGGAAAGGAAACAAGTTGGGAATCACTGGCCTGGCATATGGTAAATGCTCAATGGTTGTGAAACGACTAGATATGCAGGAGAAATGCTGGTCTTGGAACTGGAAGGCCCAGGTTCAAGGTCCACTTCAGTCTCTCACTCTCTGTGTGCCCTTAAGAAAATCCCCAGATCTCTCAGGCCTCAGTTTCTTTCTCTATACATAGAGGAGTTAGAAAAGATGTTCTTATAAATTCCTTCCAACTACATGTTATGTGATTCTATGTGATTGTCATAGCCATGGTGTTTGTGTATGTGCAGGGAGGGGCATGGACTGAGATGCTGCCAATAGGCACAGAGAAGATAAACATGGAAAATGTTTCACTAAAGGAACCAACATATTCAGGCTTCAGTTTTAATCAGTATTGCAGAATAGATAAACCAAAGAACCTCCTGCTACAGAATACGTGGACTGACTCACAAAATATAACAGACCTCTGAGATGCTTAACCAAAAATGCAGTCAAGGAGAGAAAATCTATATGGACCCAAACTGGGCATAGAACTGGGAGACCAAGAAATATAAGCATGGGATGTGCTGTGAGTAACCCCAGGAGGTATGGGGAGGGAGGCTTATTGCTTGCCTATGCTGACCTGGGCCCCAGTTGGGGGAGTTCCCTTGAGGATGCATAACTATATGAGTTAGCGTTTGAACTCACAACCCCTGTATGATACAGGAAACCCAGGCAAAGAAATTAACAAAGAGGCTGATCTCCATTATTTGGTATTCTTGGGATGCACGGCACAAACAAACACAAAATTGCTCAGGAAAAACACCCTCAACCCAGGCCACAGAGTATTATTGCCCAGGTAAATGCCCACTGAAGGTGAACTCACAGCTAAAAATCACACTACATAAAAGGAAACAATGTACCAGGGATGAGAGCAGATAAGACCCTGAAGAACTTCAGTAAGATCCAACAGTTCTTTTTCTTTTTTTTTTTTTGAAGATTTTATTTATTTACTTGATAGAGATCACAAGGAGGCAGAGAGAAAGGGGGAAGCAGGCTCCCTCCTGAGCAGAGGGCCTGATGCGGGGCTCAATCCCAGGACCCTGAGATCATGACCTGAGCCAAAGGCAGAGGCTTAACCCACCGAGCCACCCAGGCGCCCCAATAAGATCCAACAGTTCTGAGTGACAGCCTGGATATAGGGGAAGGAGGAGTCAAGGATGAATCTCACAGAAGAACTGTAAGTTATTCAGGTGAGTCTAGGGACCCAAACAAATGATAATCATCATTAGCAGAAACTGGGTGTATAGATGAATGATACGGTTTTAGACGGTATTTTAAATGGCAATGAGACACCCACACGGAGTTGTTCATTAATCGGACCAAGGAGTTACACCTGGGGCAGATACTTGGGCTGGCTGGCTTAGAAGTCATTTAAGCAGCAGTGATCGCTAAAGGCCGGGAAATGAATGTGCTTTCCAAGACAAGTGTTGAAATAGGGAAGGTGAGAGCTAGGAGCGACGAGGTCTGGGAAAACACCCTCATTATGAGGGCTAGATGACTAAGAGGAGCAAGTAAGATAAGAGCTCTCTGTTTGTCCCTGATTCTGTGGGGGTCTTGGGTTTGGGTAGATTTTCTGATGATTTGATTTAAATTCTTTCCATCTCTGACGCTAACATTCTCTTCCCTCACAATCCCTAGGGGAAGCTCTGGGTATATGGAACAATTTCCCTTGGGAATACTATGAGGGACTTTTCGGCTGGGAGTTCTAGAACTAGGCTGGGCTCTGGCAACAGCACCATGACTAAATCACTTCTGTGGGGGTCAATTTTCCCGTCTGTGATGTTTAGGCCTAGGTGTGTGTTTGAGGACAGGATGGGGCACGATAGAGCTGATGGTATTTGACAGAATGATGTTAAAGAGGGCAAGGGTGACATGGTTAGACACCACCCACCCACAGCCCGTCCGCCCTTCCTTCTTTGTTTAGGTTGTATGGTTTGCAACCAGTTGCTTGAAATCTGGGCCTTTGTGCTCTTCCTTACCTTACTCTGCATGGAAAGTGAAGTCAGGTGGTCCATGCCTATAAGTGAGAGGTGTGGTCACTTAAATAGGAAGCTGATGAAAATCACCATTATCTTTTGTGTCTGTGAATCTACAAGTTACCTATTGTAATGCCTGATGGTCCATCATTTGAGCCTCTTTACAGGGTTAAACATTGCCCTCTGCAGGCTACTCTTAAAATGTTAACTCCTCTAGAAGAGGTAATGTGGTGTCCTAGACCACAAACTGGTCTAGTAAATGAGATACTCGGATCACATGAAAGCACTTAACACCTGAGGAGAGAAATGGATGGAATTCTCTGACTTGGTTATTTTGTCTCTGGTCAACTGGACTGTGGGGTGGAAGGTGAGCATGTCTGACAGTGAAGGGACAAAGAAGCCAAAGGATCCGAAGCCAGGTTGATCTGGCATCGCAGGGCTGTAAGGCACTCTTAACTCAAAAACAGCTCAGCTTGAAGGAGAAAAGAATGAAGCCTGCAGACAGGCCCTATCTTTTCCTTAGCAGAAAGGAATTACTGGGGAGGAGAGAGAGGGTGAATAGCAGACTTCTAATATTCCAGAGTCTGCTCAAGGTGACCAGAAAAGCTTTTGAGTTGGGAGTTCAGGGACTCCTGAAGGGGACCAAGTTGCAACCATTCCCCATCTTCCCCACCTCCCTCCCCAAGCCATGAAGGGTTCACCTGGAAGGAGAGTTAGGGGAAAACGACTATGGCAGGTGCATGGCTGGATGGTAAAGGGGCTGCTGCCACCTAAACAAGATCGTTTGGGAGCAACTAACATGACTGTGAGAATCTGGCAAGCACCTTGTGTGGCTTGGCTCTGCCCATTCATGGTCTGGCTGAATGCTGAGTCCCGTTTGGCCCTGACAGCCCCTGTTTCTCATACAGATGCATGGCCACTGGCTGGAGCTTCTGTAATACCTAATACTTCAGTTCACAGACAGCTCTGCCATACTGCAGTCTTCCATTGTCATGGCTACTGCCTGGGCCTCCTCTAGTTCCCGAATCTATCTCACTTCTTTTTTTAAAGATTTTATTTATTTATTTGACAGAGAGAGAGATCATAAGCAGGCAGAGAGGCAGGAGGGCTGGGGGGGAGCAGACTCCCTGCTGAGCACAGAGAGCCCGATATGGGGCTCAACCCCAGGACCCTGAGATCATGACCTAAGCCGAAGGCTTTAACCCACTGAGCCACCCAGGGGCCCCTCTATCTCACTTCTTGGTAGGAAGCCTTTCCAAACAGCGCTATTAAGGTGAGCTGCCACCATTCTGGGGTTGGTTTAAAAAAAAAAAAAAGTACTGGCTTTGGAGCCAGACAGATCTGAGTTTGAACCCATCACTTACTAGCCAGGTTACCCAGCAAGTTACCTATTTTGCTCCTTCATCTTTGAAATAGAATATATGTTGCTGCATTTAGGTTTGTGAAGATTTAGGATAATATATGCCCAAGTGTTTAACAACCTCATCATCTCAATCACTCTCAAATTTCAGAAAAAACTTTGAGCTCTTAGGTCAGTTGTGATTAAATGCATTTGTTAATTCAGTACATATTTATTGAATGCCCAGTATGTGCCACAGTGCCTGACAGTAGCTGCGTAATGATCTCTTTGGCTGAATATCTCCTTTCTCTTCTGGCACATATTCTCCTGGGGGAGTGATTGAGGGGAAAGGGTCAGAAGCTTAGATGGTAGATTCAGTAAGCTTTTAGCACAATAATTTTAATTGCAAAAATAAACAGTTTTGTCAACTGCTCGAGAGTAGCGTCTGCTTTACAAAAATTAACAACAACAAAAGGAAATAACCCCAAAGCAAAACGTTACATCCAATGGCTGCTGGAAACAACATTGCTGTACAAAATCCCGCGCGAGACCGGCTCGGCGCTGCCCCAGCCTGCCTCTGGGGGTTCTAATGAGGGGCGTGGGGCGTGCGCCAAGTTAGTTACAAAAGACTATCTTGAGTCCCGTGGAAGTGCCTACTCAGTGGGTGGCCTGAGAGGACTTCTTCAAAGCGCGGCGGACGCGGGAGTCAGCGCCGGGGACCGCAGGAGCTGTCCACGGAGCTGGTGCTGAACGAGGCGTGAACGGCGGGCACTTCAAGGGAACTGGAAGCGGGACTAGAGGCCGGCCCCGGGACTTGCCGGGAAAGGGGTGGGTGGGCGGTCGGGCCAGGTCTCCTATTTCGTGCCGGGCGGCGACGCCTCAATCTACAAACCCATTTCCCCCTCACAGGGCGGCGAAAGAGAGGCCCAAAGAGTAAAAGCCAAGGCCCTTGAGCCGCTCCTCCGCGCGCGCCTTCTGCTTGAGGTGCACCTTGCTGTGCCTTTTCTTCTCATCACTGCGCGCGAAGCGGCGGCCGCACACGTCGCAGGCAAAAGGTTTCTCACCCGTGTGAGTGCGCACGTGTGTGGTAAGGTGGTCGCTTCGGCTGAAGTTGCGGAGGCAGATGCGGCACTGGAAGGGCTTGTGGCCCGTGTGGATGCGCAGGTGGCGGTTGAGCTCGTCGGAGCGCGCAAAGCTGCGCACACAGCTCTCCACTGGGCAAGCAAAGGCCTTGGCGTGAGGCCGCGGGCAGAAGCAGCGCGCGCTGCACTTGCCGCCCCGGCGCCCCTTGCGCCGCGCCTTGGTGGGTGGGAATGGGGCCGGCGGCGATGGCCCCGGAGGCTCGGCCACGCCACTGCTCCCACTGATGTCTGCCACCAGAGGTTTCGGGAAGTCCGCCGCGGTGCTGCGAAGGCCCAGGGGAGAAACCTGAGCCTGAGTACCCGCCAGAAACTCTCCGCCGTCGCCGCTACTCCCCCCATCCCCACTAGGAGGGGTCAGGAGCCCCGGGAGGCCCTCGGCCACCTCTCCTAAGTCACCTGCGGCCAGCGGGAAAGCGTCGTAAGACCCCGTGGGGTAGAGTCTGTTGGCGGTACCGGCCGGCAGCTCCGCCGGGCAGCTGATGGACAGCAGGTCTTCAATCTTGGCCCCCATCGAGGGGAAACGGGCGTCGGGGGCGGCCTGGTAGCCTCCCTGTGACCCACAGCTCCCTGGGGCTCCAGCTGAGAGCAGGTCCCAGGGAGCGTAGGGGCCTTTGAAGGCCGAGGCAGTGTCCAGCGCAGGGGAGGCCGGAGGCGCCCGGAGGCCTGGCTTGACGTCGGGCGGGGAGAGCTGAGGCTCATACAGGCACTGTGAGGGGGCGCCTGCCGAGGGTGAGGCTTCCCAGAACGCCTCTGGGAAGGCGGCAGCGCCCAGATCCGCGGAGTAAAGGTCCGGGGGACCCGGCAGCAAGGCGTCGGGGCCTGCGGAAAAAGAGGCGTCCAGCGGAGACCGGGATGCTGCCGCCTCAGGGCCGGGGAAAGGTGCCAGACCCAGGATGCCCGACATGAGGTTGAAGAGTGCCTCCGGATCGTGCGGGTGTTCGGGTACTGCTTGGATGAAGAAGCTACCGCTGTAGCTGAGGCCAGGAGGGGGCGTGGGTGCAGGCCCCTCCAGGAAGCAGGAATCGGCTAAGTCCCCCCCGGCGCTGCAGCTGCTCAAAGCCCAGCTCAAGAAGTCGCCTGCTGAGGAGGGAGCAGGAATCAGCTCCGGGCACATCAAAGGGCGCGCCTCGGAGTCTGCAAGCCCCTACCCCGAAACCCTGGGGGCGCACTGACACATAAAAGGTGCCTTTTGCACATTCTGATCCAGCTGGAGCCCGAATACGCCCCAAGACGCACACACAAACATGCACACGCAAAACACACGTGCACAGGCAAAAGGACGCCCTGATAAACCCACAGGTTCCTGCGGAGGCGCTGGCGGCACAGAGGGGCTGGGGATGGGGGTGCGCACCTCAGGACCCCGGAGCCTCCTACCACCCCTACCCCCCACAGCTCTACAGTCCCGGTCCCTGCCTGTTCTCAGGCGCCACGCGCCCCCGCCCTGCGCCGCCGTCTGAGCACCCTCCGCCGCTCTCCTTACCTCCGGGGTAGCCGGCAGTCGCCGGCGCGTCCCTACCGGGCAGCCGGGACAATTCAGTGCTGGGTTCCGCGCAACAGCCCTCGGTGGACTTGACCAGAAGCGCGTCGGGGCCGGAAAACTCGCTAAGGTGAAGCATGGCGCGGTGGCGGCTGCGGGGCGCCGGGGGCCTCGCCCGCTGGGCTTGGCTGCGCGCGGGTGACGGGGAGGCCAGCTGTTGGGGTGCCCTGTGCCTCACAGACTCAAGCACCCGGGCTCCTGGCTCCAGGCGCTCACCTTTGGGAAAAGGGACGGGGGGCCGAGGCGCCCTTGCTCGCCGGGACCTGCCTCGGGCGGCGGCTCCTCGCTTCTCCAAAGCGCAGCCGGGCTCCCCCGATCCGCGGCCCCCCCACTTATATAGCAGCGGCCGCGCTGGCTCCGGGCTTCCGACTCCCCGGGCCACTGCCATTTCGGGAGGCCCCGGCCCTGCCGCCGTGACGTAAATGCCCAAACATGGACACAGGATGTGTGCCGGGGACTCCCGAAAAGGAAAGCTCGGCCTGTGACGTCGCCGCCGCCGCCGCCGCCGAGCCCGCGCCGCTGCGTGCGCGCGCGCTCCCTGAGCGTGGAACCCCGTGCGCGCCGGGGCCGCCGGGGTACCTAGCTGGGGTGCTGCGCTGCGTGGGGCCCGGCGTTCCGTTAGCGCCCTTCCCGCCTGCAGGCAGAGACCCGCGGTCCTCGAGGAAAAGCCCCGTGGGCTTTGGGATTCCACAGTTAGGGATTCGAATCCGCTCTCTGCCACTTAGTACTTATGTCATTTAATTTCCCTGAATGTCAGTTTCCTCACCTGTGAAATGGAGCCTTACATATCTACTTCGTAAGTTTACTGTAAAGAATAATTGGGTTAGAGCGTGTTAAATTCTATGCACGAGGACACAGTAAGCTACAGAGATTCTTGCCATTATTCGCTATTTGCTCCCTCTTGTGTGGTTTGTTTGCGTTTTCTTAATATTTTCCCCCTTTTGTTTGTTCTAGGGAAAATAACTTAATTCAGTTAAAAAGGACAATAACCCTTGCTACTGAAGAGAGAAGTACATTAGTACAGAAGAGTATATTCTAAACTGAAAAGTAAAAGTCTCTTTTTCCTACCCATCTACATCTTGAGGTAGCAACATCTAAGTTTCCTGTGTATTCTTTCAGAAAAAAACAATGCATATGCGAGCATACACTGTGCCTTGCAGTATAAATTTTCACCATTTATAATAGTTGAGAGATTGCTCCGTGTGTGAACATAAGGAGTGGGGCCATTCTTTTCTAAGGCTGCATAGTACTCCATTGTGAGGGAGGCCCATTTGTCCCCTATCCACGAGCATGTAGAAAGCTTCCAACCTCTAGATTTTACCAATGTTGTAATCAACGTTCTTAATTATATAAATGTGAATATATCTGTGGGATAAATTCCAATAAGTGTAGTTCTGGGTCAGGGGTATGTGAAATTTTGATAGGCAACAGGCAAATTGCCCTCCATAGAAGTGGGGCCAATTCCTGCTCCTTCCCCCGTCACCTTCCAGGTATGGGATGCTTCCACAGACTTTTTTCTGCCTTTGTGTAAATGACTTTTACGCTAAGGATGTTGTTCCCAGCAACACACAGAGAATCCACAGGATATATTTCCCTGGAATCAGCACCTGGAATGATTGGGCTTTTTATGGGGGAAAAAAATATCCCTGTCTTAAGGAGGCTGTGCATTTTGGCTGCAGCAGATCAGTCAATTCCAGCAAAGAAGCCTGCCTGCTCTCCTGATCTCATCTCTCTTCCATTGTGTTTTCCCCTCTGTCTCACTTTCTCATTCTCTTTAAAAATCTTTCATTTAATTTTGGGTTATAGCTTATTTGCTTCCTTTCTGGAACAAAATGAGGGGATTAGATAAATACACGGGATAGCATTTTTTTTTTTTAACAAAGAGCTTCAATTCTTGGGAGCTGGAAAGTGGGGAGGGCAGAGCTGGGGTTCCCTACTTATTTATTTATTTGTTTGTTTGTTTGTTTGTTTGCCAGAGATTGAGACAGAGAGAGAGCACAAGCAGGGGGAGCGGCAGACAGAGGGAGAAGCAGGCTCCCCACTGAGCAAGGAGCCCAATGCAGGACTCAATACCAGGGGGGGTTCCTTTTTCTTTCTCTGTTTTCCTAGGAATGGAAACAAAGCCACTCAGAGGTGACAGGCTACAGCATGGTTTGCCGTGTATCTTCCAGCCTCCTTTGCCCATTGGTACTCTCCTTTTAGAGAGAGTGCCAAGAATGTCCCAATCCCACCAAATTCTCAGCCCTTTTACCCTGTTTCCAATATCCAAAAATTCATTCATTCATTTTCTCAGCGTTCATTCATGCAGTATTCATTCCTTAAGTGCTTACAATAAGGTCCAGAAGGTAGATTTTAGTTTTGAGTCTACCAGGATCCTAAGACACATCCCCATCCCTAGTTGCCCCAACACCACCCACCAATGACCTTACAAATGTGTTCACAGAATATGTCGTCACATAATCACCTGCAAAACCTGGCTGATACTCTTGCCGTCATCTTCTCCCCATGTCCGGAAATCCTACAAAGCTTTTCAAGAGTCAGGCATGTGCAGCATGTTCTAACAAATGCCACAGATGTACTAATTCTATGTCAACTACACATGTTTGCATGTAGGAAGTGAAGGATCCCAGCACATGTCTGTAAGGATTAAACACACAGAACACTATTTTCATAATACTCTATTTCAGACCTGGGGATTGATTGTAATCCAAATGTATCTCCAAGGCCAGGTGAGCCCACACCAGACACGCAGGGCACACATGTCTCAAATCCATTCTGGCATCTTGCTGCCTGGGAGGGAGAAGGAGTGGAGGGGTTTGGCTAGGCCGTTGTCCAGGGCTCCCCAGGTTGCCCCGTCGGGCCAGATTGGCCAGCCCCAGGTTCCCCATCCCTTCTGCTGTTCTTCCCTCTGCCACAGCATTCCTCCTCCTTCTTAGTCATAGATAATTCCCCTACTCCTTTGGCAAGTTCCCAGGCCTTTGCTGCTCTCTGCCAAGGGCTATTGGTCTAGGTCTGTGTTAAGACAAGGATCCAAGTCATTGCAACTACTTCTTGTTACAGGCCAGACCTTCGAGCAAAGCTGCAGAGGGAAGAATGAATAGGAGAGGAAATGGGGAACACAGCTTGTGTTCTGGGTATGGGCTGAGCCACTCACCTTCACTGGACACACATACACACACTCTCCCATGTGGGGTGGTTACCTCTGGAGGGTAATTGCATCTGCATTTGGTTCCTTGAGAGGAGGGAGGACTATAAAGAGAAAGGGCCTTTGTAGCTCTTCCCACCTCAGTCCCTCTTATCCCTAAATTTTAATATCTCTAAAAGAGATTCTGGGCCCAGATAGAATAAAGGTCTTTGGGAGGGGATGGAAGAAAGGGGAACTTAAACCCATGAGTTCAATTTTAATTCACACTTTAAATATAAAAACACAAGCAGGAAGGGAAAAAAGGAAAATCATAAACTTTGAGCACTTTACAAACAGATCATTTAATCATCCCAAAGCTGTATGGAATTAGGAATTGGAGACCTCTTTCACAGGATGAAAAAACAGACTAGATAAAGTTAAATAACTTGCTCAAGACCTAGCTTAAAAAAAAAAGAGAGAGATTTGGTTTATTCTTTTTCTTTCTTTTTAAAATTTTATTTATTTATTTGACAGAGGGAGAGCACAAGCAGGGGGGAGTGACAGGCAGAGGGAGAGGGAGAAGCAGGCAGAGCCTGATGTGTGGATTGATCCCAAGACCCTGGGATCATGACCTGAGTCAAAGGCAGATGCTTCACCGACTGAGCCACCCAGGTGCCCCTAAGTACCACACTTCTATTCAGTGGTAGGACTGAGAGTCAAGCCCAGTCTAGTCTACTCCACAAGATAATTGAAAAGATTATTCATTTTACAAAAGGATTCATTCTAGGATGGCCTAGGTGGAGGCTCTCACTCCAGCTTTTCAAGTAGGGTATGATGTACAAATTCGATCTGGCTGGTGTCCTTCCCTGCAAGGATTCCCTGGAGTGGCCACCATGGCTAGAAACACTGTGGGTCACATCAGATATGTGTTAAGGAAGAACACATGCAAGGTCCTTGGGAATTATTGTGGAAGTTGGTGGTGGTGGGAGTGTGTGTGTACATGTGTTTGTGCATGTGGCCTTGGGGAGGATGAGAGGAAATTTCTAATTTCCATGGGAAAAGGTTGGGGAAGGAGAGTTTACCTTCTGGACAAGCATGGAACAGACAATTACTGAATGAATGAATGGAAAAATTCATTCACCAAACGTTCATTGAGCACTGCGCAGGCCCTTGGGACAATGCTGCAGACAGATGCTGCAGAGGGAAAGACTGGAAACTCTGGATCCAAGGTGGGAGGAGGGAGAAGAGGGGGATGGGGAGGAGTGAGCCTCCCTTTTCTCTCTTCTGGGCCCAGCCCCTGTCATCATTCTGATAATGCTACTGCTCCCCCCTCTACCCCCCACCTTGATCTTTCTGCTCTAAATATCATTGTGTTCAAATAATAGTGTATATATTTAAAAAGACTCCAAGAAGACAGCTGCCTCAGAGTATTAATCATGAAGAGGCCAGCACTCAGTCTCCATGGCGACTCCTGACAGAGCTGAGGAGCAGCTCCATGTCCCACTTCCTGGGGCCATGGAGATGGGGACACCCCCCCCCCCAATCCCGTTGCACCCTTCTCTTTCCTCTCTGCCTCTCCTCTCTCCCTCCTTCCTCCCCTTTCTTCTCTCCCCACCCTGCCTCTCCATTCACTCCCTTTTTCTCTTCCTAAAGGATTTATTTAAAAGCAAGGACAGAAACAGGATCTAGCTATCAGACTAACAAGGAACAAGGCCAATGAGGCTGCAGCAGAGATGAACTTTGCCTCCAGTTACCACCTCTGGAGAACACAACTCCTCTCCCC
>PISX010000111.1:0-26583 GCA_004024625.1 Mellivora capensis | reverse complement strand
ATTTAAATAGTTTCAAGTTGATTCCAAGAGATTTTTCTTCACGTATATTCGTTCAACATTCCTCCATTCAACTAGCACTACCACGGTCATCATCATTTATACCAATAGTGTCACCGTACACATACTCTTATAATCAACACCATCCCTTGGATGGTTTTCTTTTCCCCATCATGATACAGATTAACCTATAGCATTGTTCACAACTGCTCCGGGGTATTCCATCATGTACATATATATAAGTTTTTAACTCTATAGCTTCCTGTTTTTAACTCTAATAGAAAGAACCTGGCTGTGCACAGCCTTGGATGTATACATGGTCCACTGATGGGGCTATTAATAATATGTGTGTAAACGTTTGTATAGTACTGACTATTGGCACTATTCACCACGTATTGAGAGTTTTATGTACACTCACCATTTAATCCTTACAACTTGATGAGTACTATTACTAACTCTATTTCATAGATGAGGAAATTGAGGCCCCTATGCTTCACCCCAAGGTCAAGAAACTTGCCCAAGCTTACAAGGTTAGCAAAGGATGGTGCCAGCGTCTGAACCATAGACTAGATTCCAAAGCCTGGAACTCCTAGGTCAAAGGTACAAACATTCAAAATTATATAATATCAGATGTTCCTCTAAGAAAGTTGTTTCAGTTTTGGAGCCACACAGCAGCATGAGAGTCGACGGGTAGGCATCCCTGTGGTATTTTAATTTGCATTGTAAATTTAATTTGCATTGTAAACATTTTTGGACTCTTTCTGCTGGGCCTTGGCATTCCATTTTTTGTGATCCAGGGGAACCTTCCTGAGACTCTTCACATCCTCACAATGGGCAGTGGAGATGAGGCTGTTCTGACATTGACCAGAGTGGGGTGTGGGGTGTGGGAGCTTCTGTACCCTCCTTCCTTTTGTTCTTTCTCGTTTGGGTCATGGAGGAAGTAGAGAAGAGGAGAACAAGGTGGCTTTGAACCATTTAGGGAAAGGTTCTTAACTCTTCCAAGGCAGCTTCTAGCTGTTCTCTCACAGGAGAGAGGGAAGTTATTCTTTCTCCTGTCTTCCATTCTACATCCTTCCTTAGGCGAAGTCAGCTTTGGACAGAGCTGAGAGGTAGATGATCACAGAAGAGGTGTGACTGGGATGGGTTCCAGGAAGGTCAGAGGTGGGGGCGGTGGTGGGGGGCGGTGGACTCTGTGACTTCGCCACGCTGCTACCCGCCTTAGGATTTGGAATCACCCTTCCACCACCCCTTCATATCTAAGTCTGGTTCCACCTTTGTGGGCACTGATGGCCTTAAACCTTGATAGATGTTTTTATTTGATTAGGTAATGGTGTGCAGAGCATTGATTTTCAATTCAAGAGTCGAGAAGATGAAAAGGAGGCTGACAGCGTGGACTGAGAGGCTACAGCTCTAGAACAGAATTAGAAACAGTCCTGCTAAACCTCCCTGTATATTTCTCTCCTCCCTGGCCTCTCCAGATTCCTCTCACCTGACTTCATCTCACTGTCTTCTAGCCTCTCTCCTCCCCCATCTCACAGTTGTTCTCTTTAAAGTAGATTGGTCAATGTACTGGCATCTGGCAGCAAAACTCTAAAAGTACCCAGGAAATTAGCCACAGAGGAGCCATTGAGCCAAAGCCTGGTCAGCTGTGTGTCCCCAAACCCTGAGGACCACCAGTAGGCCAGGCTTCTGGTTGCAAGTGACAGGAATGCAACCTGAATTAGTTTAGGCTAAATAAATTAATTAGCACCCCCCCCCCCCATGGAATTTATCAGCTCACAGAATCCAAAGGAATGTCAATCCATCAACCAACCAACTAACCAACTGACAAGGGGGTAGAGATACAGCTGCGGATCATGAATTAGTGAAACCGGGGGCTAACAATTCTTCAAAGGCTCTCAGCCCTTTTTCTTTTCTCTCACTGATGACTGAAAACCTGGCCAGGAGCAAATTCGGTGTTCTCCATGTCAACCTGCTGTGATAAATGGATTCTTGTTCTCAGTTCCAGGTAAGAAATCTCAGGAAAGACCTCTGTTATCCTCCCTAGGAAAATTCTCTGGCCAGGGGGGCAGGGTGATATACGGCTGATAAGACCACAAGGGGCTTGTGCTTGTGTTTGGAGGGCCTTTTCCAAAGAGAGGAAACCACTGGAATCCAGAAAGTCTTCCAAGAGGCCACTGCCTCAGGCCCTGAGGGCAGGAGCTAGGCAGCAATGGGTTCTGGCATGTTCTCATACCAGGGGCAGAAATGGATAGTTCCCTCTGCTTCACGGTGCCCCTGGAGCAAGTCGCCTACTCCATCTGTCTGCCAGCTCCAAGGAACACTGCCCAAAATAAAAATCCCTAATTAGCAATTCCTGCAATCCAGAGCAAAACAATGTATTTATTTCCTAGAATAATCTGGAGCCATATTCGGCTTGGCAACCAGTGGGTCCCACACATTCATGCGGTGTGCCATGTGAAGACTCCAGCAGAGGCCTATACTCAGGGCATGAGGGGGAGGGCTGCAGGGGTCCCCTGCCCAGGCAGCAGCAAGCAGGGACCCAGAACAGAACTGGCTTTGTCAATAATCTACAGCAGGTTTCCGGTACAGGGTAGGTAGGAAATGAAAGGAGCTTCAGTAGGATTTCTAAATACCAGTTCCCATAAGGTCCAGTTTGGGGACACATGACCTACAGGGTCACAGAGAATCCCATTATGCAGTAGTGACCTCAAGCCTGGGAGTCTGGGGAACCAACTCTAACCCAGCTCTGCCGTTAGCTTGTTCTGTGACTTTGAACAAATGCTTTACTAATGCTTTCTGTGCTTGCATTTTTCTCACCTGTGAAATGGGGCTATGTTAGTTGCTCACCTACAGTCTGGGGATTAAGAGCTAGAATAAGCACTACTATTTACTTAATTATCTTAACAATTGAGAGATGATGTGAGATGCAGTATATCCAGTTAAGAAATAGTGGACAACCCTGCCCACCCCAAATGTGCTCCCTGTTTTCTGGGTACCTCCTCATATAGGGGTGGGATTGGTCACCATGACCAGAACTTCCCTACCATCGTTGATCTTATTCATTCACTTATTCATTCAATTAACTCTTTATTGAGGGATTAGTGTATCAGCCACTTCAAGAAATTATTGCAGAAAGGTGGGATGCATGTGACGGGGGAAGGACAGAATGGTTTGAAATCATACAATGAGGCAGCGGATAGTTATCTAGTTGAGAATTTCAGGGGATGGGGCAAACGGGTGCCTCAGCTGGTTAAGCATCTGACTCTTGATTTCGGCTCAGGGCATGATCTCAGGGTCGTAGGACTGAGCCATGTGTTGGGCTTCACAGTCAGTGAGTAGTCTGCTTGTCCCTCTCCCTCTGCTCCTCCCCCTGCTCTCATATGTGCTCTCTCTTTCATAAATAAATAAATATAAATAAATAAATAAATAAAATATTAAATGAGTAAAAAAAGAAAGAAAATTTCAGGGGAGGCTTCTCTTGAGGAAGCAACATTTCATTCGAGACCAGAGGTTGAGTAAAAGTTAGCCAAGAGGAAAGGACAGGTTGAGTGGGAAGAATGTTCTAGGGAAAAGGCCAGAAAAAGAGAGAGAGAGGATTGGGGGAGAGAGAGGATCCAGGGAACTCTGAAGTCCATGATGGCTGGAGCATGAGGAGTAAAAGAAGCTAGAAAGGAAGGAGAAGTGGAGCCAGTCTGCTGTGAGGGGCAAGCTCGGGGTCATGAAGGACATTTTAAAGCATGTTTAGGCATCTGGACTGTATCCTTAGGGTGGCAATAAGATGTCTTTGAAGAGGTTTGGCTGTGTAGGACATGCAGTTTTTAATTTAGGAAGACCAGTCTGTCTCTGTATGGAAAGTGACCTGGAGGGGAGATCAGTTAGGGTACTGCAGCAAATCAGGTGAGAGGAGGTCCTGAGGCCTGAGCCCTGGTGGTAGTAACAGGAAAGGAGACGCTTTCAGAGTCAACAGCCATATGGGAGCTAGTATATACTAGACAATAGAGGAAGGAATCAGGCTGACTGTCAGATTCTGGATTGGACATTGGGATAGTCATTTATTGAGGTGGAGAACCAGCAGGAAAAGTAGAGTCCTCCAAACAAACACATTGTGTTTTATTTATGGAGCTATGATTTACATAGAGTAAAAGGAGCAAATCTTAAGTGTGTAGTTTGATGGCTTTTTACCCAAATCAAGATAAAGAACATTTACATCCCCCAGAAAGTTCCCTTATGCCCACTTCTAGTCAACAGACACCCCTTTTTTGAAATAACTACTTTTCTTTTAAAATTAATTAAATTAATTAATTAATTAGAGAGTGAGCAGGGGGAGGAGAAGAGAGGGAGGGGGAGGAGGTGAGAAAGAATCCTAAGCAGACTCCACAATGAGCAGGAAGACCCATGCAGGGTTCAAACTCACAACACTGAGATCATGACTTGAGCTGAAACCAAGAGTAGGACACTCAGTCAGCTGAGGCACCCAGATGTCCCAAGTTAACCACTTTTTTCAGTGTTATCCCTATTGAATAGTTTTGCCTGTTTTTGACCTTCACATACATGGAATAATTCAGTATGTACTTTTCATGTCTGGCTTCTTTGGCTCAAGACAAAGTCTGTAAGTTTATTCACTCCATACTTTGCATGTATCAGTAGTTTGTACTTTTTTAAAAATATTTTATTTATTTATTTAGGAGAGAGAGAGAGAGAGAGAGAGCGAGAGCATGAGAGGAGAGAGGTCAGCAGGAGAAGCAGACTCCCTACCGAGCAGGGAGCCCTATGCGGGGCTTGATCCCGGGACTCCAGGATCATGACCTGAGCTGAAGGCAGTCGCTTAACCATTTGAGCCACCCAGGCGTCCCTGTTCTTTTTTTTTTAATCAGCGGTTAATATTCCATTGTTTGAATATACATAGTTTATTTATCTCTTCTCCTAGTGGTGAAGTAGGTTTTTTTTCTTGTTGTTGTTTGCATTTATGTTTGTTTGTTTGTTTGTTTGTTTTGATAAAGCCAAAAGAAAAATGATTTAGGGGCACCTGGGTGTTGCATTTAAGCATCTCTTGGTTTCGGCTCAGGTCATGATCTCAGGGTTGTGAGATCTAGTCCCGAGTCAGGCTCTGTGCTCAGTGCAGAGTCTGCTTAAGCTTCTGTTCTCCCTCTGCCCCTTCCCCACCACTCTCTCTCTAAGATAAATAAATAAACCTTTTAAAAGAAGAGAAAATGACTTAGAAATGAATGATAATGAAAAGATATAACAGTTATAAACCCCTACGATCTACTACATAGTTTTAAAATATATAGAGTATGAATAAGAGCTCTCATTTGCTTAAGAAAAAAACTTTAAATGACTTAGCAATAAGCTGAAAACTGTACAAGTTGGACAAGAAGAAAACTAACATTTTCCTGAAGAGCATTAAAAAATACGATTAAGTGAGGAGATGTTTTCTTAGATGGAAAGCCTCAATATTATAAATAAGTCAATGTTTCAGTGTCCTTGTAGCTCTTGAAGCAGACATTAGGATGGAGTCAGGGGTACAGGGGCTTCTTTGGGAGTGCTACATGTGAGAGATAAAAGCAAGAATGGACAAGAGAGCCTCAGCCTGCAATGCACATCTGATAAATTCTCAGGCAATGCAGGGATGAATTTCAGAGCAACAATTGCCCATCAGAAAAATCTTGCACTGAGAAGAAATGGCCTGTCCCATAGCAGCCCCTCTGTATTCAGTCCTGGTGAGGGCTTTCCTGGAAAATACATGGCCTTGGCTTGAAAGCTGAGATGAGCCTGAAAGGTGCTAACAGCTGGAGACTCTGCTTTAACTGCACACTTTGGGGGCGCCTGGGTGGCTCAGTCGGTTAAGCTGCTGCCTTTGGCTCAGGTCATGATCCCAGGGTCCTGGGATGGGGTCCTGCATTGGGGGCTCCTTGCTCAGCAGGGAGCCTGCTTCTCTCTCTGCCTCTGCCTGCCACTCTGCCTGCTTGTGCTTAATAAAAATCTTTTTAAAAAATTTAATGCAACTCCAATAAAAATGCACAGATTATGTACAAGGAAAAGTGTTAAGAAAGAAATTGATTATGAGAAATCATAATGGAGTTTATAAACGTTTCTTGATGCAAAGTCAACATATAAAAATCAATTTTTAAAAATATATCAGCAACAATGAGTCAGAAAATGAAATGTAAAAGAAAAAGAAAACAAAGCAGAATTTAAAAAATTCTATCATTTTAGAGCACCAGTCAGTCAGTTAAGCGTCAGACTCTTGATTTTGGCTCAGGTTATGACCTTAGGGTTGTGAGAACCAGCCCTGCATCAGGCTCTGTACTCAGTGGGGAGTCTGCTTGGGATTTTCTCCCTCTCCCTCCCCCACCCTACCCCTTCTCCTGCTCACAAGCATGTTTGCATGCTCTCTCTCTCAAATAAATAAAATCTTAAAAAAAAAAGATTGGCAAGTTTATCTATGTGAAAATTTTAATTTGTTTTAAAAGATTTTATTTATTTATTTATTTATTTGAGAGAGAGAGAGAGAGAGAGAGCAAGCACAAGCAGGGGGAGCAGCAGAGGAAGAAGGAGAAGCAGATTCCTCACTGAGCAGGACTCCAGAATCATGACCTGAGCTGAAGGCAAGCACTTAACTGACTCAGCCACCCAGGGTACCCCTTAATGTTGTTTGATGAAAGCCATAATAAAATTTAAAACCAAGTACAGTTTAGGAGAGAAAAAAATCTCTCTACATATGATAGACATGGCTTAATATTGAAAGAGTATCTACAAATAACTTAAAGAGATAAACAAATCAATAGAAAAATAACCAGAAGTTATGACAGGCAACTGTCATAAAGAAGGAAAAATACAAATGATAAAGAGATAAAAAGGGGCGCCTCGGTGGCTCAGTTGGTTAAGCGTCTGCCTTCAGCTCAGGTCATGATCCCAGGGTCCTGGGATCAAGCCCCGCATCCGGCTTCCTGCTCATCGGGAAGCCTGCTTCTCCCTCTTCCACTCTCCCTGCTTGTGTTCCCTCTCTCACTGTGTCCCTCTCTGTCAAATAAATAAATAAAATCTTTTAAAAAAGAGAGATAAAAAGATGTTCGATCTCATTGGTAATAAAATCAATGCAGATCAAACAACAAGATGTAAGAGATAAAGAGTTTTATCCTTCAGGAAAGAAGAAATTTAAAATAGAAGTTTAATAATATTCTACCAATAGCACTGGTGGCAAAAAAAGAATGAAGTGTATCTAAATGGAGTTGTTTATGATAATGCTTATTATTATACATTTTGTTTTGTTATACTGTTAGGTTTAAAAGTGACACAGAACAATAAACATAAAATTATCCCATTTTTGGAAAAACAAACAATTATATTTACATGTACTTGTATGTGTAGATGAAGACCTTGAAGGACATACATTAAACTGTTGAGGGTTGGGGCGCCTGGGTGGCTCAGTGGGTTGGGCCTCCGCTTTCAGCTCGGGTCGTGGTCCCGGGGTCCTGGAATTGAGCCCCGAATTGGGCTCTCTGCTCAGTGGGGAGCCTGCTTCCTCCTCTCTCTGCCTGCCTCTCTGCCTACTTGTGATCTCTCTCTGTCACATAAATAAATAAAATCTTTAAAAAAAACTGTTGAGTGTTTAACCCCGGGGAAGTGTATATGGAGGCATTTCTGTGTTTCATCTTACATAACCTCTTATCTGAATTTGTAGACAATAAGAATGAATTTAAACATAAAGAAAAACAATAGGAATTCCCTTTGATTCAACAGTTACACTTCCAGAATCTATTCCAAAAAACTTCCCATACTGTAGCTCTAAATGAAGATTCTTTATAACATTGATTATAATAGAAAAACATTTGAAACAAATTATATGTCAATCAGGAGATTAGTGAAATAATTACAGCAATTCCTGCCATTTAAAAAAAAACTTGTTGGGGCACCTGGGTGGCTCAGTGGGTTAAAGCCTCTGCCTTCAGCTCAGGTCATGATCCGAGGGTCCTGGGATCAGAGCCCCGCATCGGGCTGTCTGTCAAATAAATAAATAAAATCTAAAAAATAAACTTGCAGCTGTTAAAAATGAGGTGGTATATCTCATATGTATAGTGTTACATATATTACATATCTCACACATACAGTTAAGTGATTTGATACATTATAACAATAAAAATTGCAGAACAGTATAGATGTCCAGTCCATTACATTTTTGTGAGTATAAAAATACTGATGTTATAGGATGCCTAGGTGGCTCAGCCAAATAAGTGGCTGCCTTTGGCTCAGGTCATGATCCTGGGATAGAGTCCCACATCAGGCTCCTTGCTCAGCGGGGAGCCTGCTCCCTCTGCCTGCCACTCCCCCTGCTTGTGCTCAGTCTCTCTCTGATTTAAAAATAAATAAAATATTTTTTAAAAACCTACAAAAACAAAACAAAACAAAAATATTGATGTTATTTACTAGGAGAGGCCAGCTGGGTCCTGCAGGGGCATCTGGGTGCAGAAGGCTCTGATCTCCCCTTCGTGGAGAATGCACACTCCTCAGTGCAATCATTATTTAAATCCATTAACTCTGCTAGGCAGTATAAAAGCAAATCATGGAGAGCCAGGTAATAAAGATAGAGAAGAGAAGAAAAAGAGATGAAAATGAAATAAAAGGTTTAGAAAGATAAACATTGATGTCATCAGCTGGGCAGGTGGTCGATGGTGCTGCTTTGGGCTGATTCTTCAATCTCTACTTCTCCTTGTTTCCAAGGGCTTCCCTGTACTGCAGAGGCTACGGAGCCAAAAACCACAGTTCTGAGACTCCTTTGCAGCTAGAATTCAGAATGCAGATTAGGCAGTGCCAAGTAGCGTTGTGGGATTTAAAAGGCGGGCGTGGGGCAGAAGTCCTCTTCCTGCCACTTTGGGTGTTTCTCTGCTGCCAAGTCATGTCAAGGAGACACAAGGTTTTCTGACAACAGTGCTCCCGGGGCCACTCCCTCCCTTGCTTCTCAGCTGTTGAAAGGGGGTTGTGTTGGTCAGTAGGCCGTTCCTAGTTTCTTCCTGGATTCCATCTATTGGAGTGTTATTGAAGCTCATTAATTTGAAGCTCATTATTGAAGCTCAATAATTTACATTCTGAGGTTCATTCCAGCCCTTCCCAACATTTTGTAAATACCCAATATCCTCTAATAAGCCTCTTCCTGTTTAAAATACCTAAGGTCGTTTCTATTTCTTTGTTTCGGTTATTTTACTGCTACATAACAAACCACCCAAAACTCGGTGGTTTAAAATGGCAACAATCATTTATTTGGCTCACAAATCTGTGATTCTGTTTGGGCTGGGCAGAGAAAGCTCATCTCTGTTCCATACCTTACAAATTGGAGGCCCTCTCCTGAAGGCTGGACGTCTGCGTCCCGGAGGGTAAATGGATGCTGGCTGTCAGCTGAGCTGCTTGCCTTCCCAGCCATGGGGGCCTCTCCCCACTGCAGAGTGGCTGCATTCCGAGGTAGAGTTTGTGTCTGTGTGTGTGGGATCATCTTTATTACTTACCTCCAGAAGCCCCATAGCATGGCTTCTACCATTCTACCATAGACAGTCACAAAGACTCACCCAGGTTCAAGGCAACCGGACTTAGATGCCTCCTCTTGAGGGAAGAGCGGCAAAGTTCTGGAAGAGCATGTGGGATGAAAATATTGTGGCCTTTTTTAGGAAGTACAATCTGCCACATTCCTGCTCTGAAACATAATTGATACAGTTAATAATAGCTTTTTTAAAAAAGCCTTAAGAATAAAACATGGAGCTAAAACTAAATGCAATAGAAAGTATTAAATCTGTAAATATCTAAACAAGCAACATTTTAAAGGAATATACAAAAAAATAAAGAAAAGGCAGTAAAGATTCAAAAGTGTGACTAGAAAAGCCACAATATAGAAGCAAACAATGGACTCTGAAAAATAACCTGAGGGTTTTGAAGGGGCGGGGGGGGTGGGAGGTTGGGGGAGACTGGTGGTGCGTATTGTGGAGGGCACGCATTGCATGGAGCACTGGGTGTGGTGTAAAACTATGTATGAATTCTGTTACGCTGAAAAGAAATTTAAAAAAAAATTAAAAAAAAAAAAGCAAACAATTTTCTAAAGAATAAAGTTTAATACCTGGGATGTGAAGGTAAGGGGAAGTAATAGAAGGTAGAATGAGAAGACTGAAAATTAGAAAAAGGAGCAATAAAATAAGGAAAAGGATAGAAAAAGAAGAATTAAAATAGCCCACATCAAGACAACAAAATATGTTTAAATAGCACTGACACAAAAGTCTGTTAAATCAAAACTATCTTTGTTAAAATGAGGAGAAAAGAAATAGTGACTGGAGGTCAGTGCAAGGTGGGTTCTGGCCCTCATCAGAGGGAGTCTCTCTTCAAAGCCCCTGTGCGACCAGAATTAGCTTTCAGGGCTGGTGCTGCTAATCAGGCCACAGCCCGGCTTTGGAGGTCCAATCTCTTTGGCCAATCTCTCTCTCTCTCTCTCTCTCTCTCTCTCTTTCAATAGGTCTCTCTTAATGATTTTCTCCATGCTAATTTCAGACTTCTGTCAAAGCAAATCTTTTTGGACTTGGCTGCCTATATCCAGGTCTTTCCCAGCTCTTGTGGCCATCACAACCAGGTCATCACCCTGGAGAGGAGACAACAGAGCCCCATTGAGGTACTTCTTATGGAAGCCATTTTGCTGACAAGCAGATTAGACTAGGAAGTCGTCTGGGAATTGATGTGGGCAAATTTTCGTGAAGACCCAGGAGCCCACTATGTATCTTCATAAATGCATCCTGTCAGTGTATGGATTCATTAAGTGATCTTGTTTAATTTACCAGTTGTCTTATGATTGCTTTGTGTTAATGACAGTGATTAAGAGAAGAGCCAGTCATCATCCCAAGCACACATTTTCCATTTCCAAATGGGATAATCTGGGCAGATTCATTTCCCAGGACGACGGTGCCTTTATGCTGTCCTTTCCACTCTCCTGTCTCGCTCTCTCCACTGGGTAGCTATTCTTTTTGCCACTGAAGCCCCCCACCCCCACCCCCACCCCTGTGGAAGACCCAGGTTTCATCCAGGGCAGTTTGGGCAGCACAGGTGAGCAGAATTCACCCAGCTACTGGGCGCCAGCAGCAGATCCTCCCAAACAGTCCCACACAGAGCGGGAGCTGGGCTGGGGGTGGAGGTGTGAGAGGTGAGCCTGGCAGGCTTCAATTACGTTGCTAAGTTCTGAGTTGCTCGTTTCCTGAACGGCTGTGTCAGCTCACCCTGGAAACAGTCATTTCCCTGGCAGCTCCATATTTAGGCTGCGGGCTGCCTGCTGCTGGCACCTTTGCCTCGGAGCTCCTGAGCTGCCTGGTGGCTTGGCGGCCTTTGAGAAGAGCCTCATGTCTCGTGTGTTATCAGGGGCTGAGCCTTTCTCCAGAGTAGTAGGAGTGTCAAGACTCTCTTCTTTGGGGTGTCCGTTTTGGGGGAGGGGCTGGAGGCAATGGGAAGGTGGGTGGGGGAAAAGAGGGACTGAAACCTGTGATTGAAATTATTTCCTCTCCCCCTAGCTTAGAGAATTAGAGAATGGTGGGAATGTTGGGGTCCAGAGTGATTGTTCAATGGGGAGATAAGGTCCCTGCTTGCTCCTGGTCCCCTACAGTGCCCCTCATGACCAAGGGCACCTGCTTTCCAATGACTGACCTCCCTCACCACCACCCCCCACCTGCCACCAGGATGGGGTCTGTGCTGAGGTATGCTTCATCGTTGGTATAGAACTAAGAAGCCTTAATGGATCCATAGAGAGAGACTGAGCTCCAGCCCACTGGCCTCAGTAGTCCACATTTTGGCCAATTGAATGGATTGGCCCTGAATTAAAATGGAATGGATTTTTTGAAAAAAAAAAAAATCAGTAAGGATAGAGAAGATGGGATGGGCACTCATGTCCAAGGAGTAGAGAATAATCCTAGCTAACATGGATGACTGCTGACTATGCACTGTTCTTTAAACTTGTCAACTCATTTCCTGCTCATCACAGCTTTAAGAGGTGGGTGACACGTTTTACAGATGAGCAATCTGAGGAACAGAGTTTATGTGTTTTTAAATTTTTAAAAAGATTTTATTTAAGAGAGAGAGGGTGCAGGGGGGAGGGGCAGAGGGAGAGGGAAAGAGAGAATCCCAAGCAGATTCCATGCCTAGCACAGAGCCAGAAGTGGGACTAGACCCCGTGACCCTGAGACCAGACCTGGAGACCAGACCCAAGCCCAAATCTAAGAATCCGTGTCCCGAATGACTGAACTACCCAGGTGCCCCAAAGCCCCAAGCATTTATATTGCAACACAAGATTAAGGGACTAAGAAGTAGGAGATCTACCCTTCCTCGTGCCCCTTGTCCTTGCTCCTTCTCACTCACCCTTTCTGAGCTGTCAGGCATGCAGTACCCCTGTCTCTTCTCTTAAGCCCGTTGTCACCCAGCAATGTGTCCGTTGATGCTCTGCCTGGCTCTTCCTCCAGGTCCCAGCATGAGGTGACACAAAGTCCCAGACTATTCACACCTTCCCTTTCTTACTCGATATTCTTGGCTCACCCCTTTCCCCTGCCGTTTTTGAAATCGAAGTCGGATGTTGTGTTTTTGTATGAAATAGCTATTGGCATACAGGCTTCTCTCCCTGAGGAGACTCCCAACTCCTTGAGGACAGGCAACAGTCCTTATTCATTGTGTAGTCCTTTCAGCGTGGGGACCGGGGCTCCATGCTTGATGTATAGGGACACAGTGGGGGTCTGTCCACACCACCTGTAGTGGGCCCCAGGTTACATCTGGGCCCACAGTTTACTCACCACCCATTAAATGTCTTTCACCTTTTTGTTTTCTTTGGTTCTTTGTTTCTTTTCATTCTTTCTTTCTCCCTTCCTTCCTTCCTCCCTTCCTTCCTTTCTCCTTTTTTATTTTTTTCTAAGACTTTATTTATTTATTTATTTATTTGAGAGAGAGAGAGATCACAGAGGGAGAGGGAGAAGCAGACTCCCCACTGAGCAGGGAGACTGACCCAGGACCCCAAGATCATGGCCTGAGCTGAAGGTAGACACTTAACTAACTGAGCAACATAGATGCCTGTCTATCCTTTCGCCTGAACCAAATGAAAGTGACCTTCTTTACCTCTGTATATTTATTTAATAATTGGTATTCCAGTCTTTCCTCATCATACCTAGATGGCAAGCTTATGGAAGACCCAGATTCTGGGTCTAGTCACTTGGATCATCACTTAAACTCATACCATGGCATGTCTATACATGTAAACACTTTTGAAGATTTTAAAGGAAGGGCACCTGGCTGGCTCAGTTGGCAGAGCACGTGACTCTTGATCTTGGAGTTGTGGCTTTGAGCCCCACGGTTGAGTTGTAGAGATGACTTAAAAATAAGGTCTTTAAAAAAAAAGAGAGAGAGACTTTAATTTTCAAAGATTTTATTTGTTTGTTTATTTGACAGAGAGAGAGAGACAGAGAGCACAAGCAGGCAGAGAGGCAGGCAGAGGCAGAGGCAGAGGGAGAAGCAGGCTCCCCACTGAACAAGGAGCCCAATGCGGGACTTGATCCCAGGACCCTGGGATCATGACCTGAGCCTAAGGCAGCAGCTTAACTGACTGAGGCACCCAGGCGCCCCAAGAGAGAGATTTTATTTTTATTTATCTATTTATCTATTTATTTATTTTTTTAAAGATTTTATTTATTTGACAGAGACCACAAGTAGGCAGAGAGGCAGGCAGAGAGAGAGGAGGAAGCAGGCTCCCCGCTGAGCAGAGACACCCCCCCACCTCGACTCTCCATCCCAGGACCCTGGGATCATGACCTGAGCTGAAGGCAGAGGCTTTAACCCACTGAGCCACCCAGGCGCCCCCCAAGAGGGAGATTTTAAAGGGATAGTTTCCCCAAATGGATTGACAGAGTTGAAGAAGCTGAAGATCTCCATATTATATTGTTATTTTGTTAAGTTAGGAAGTGCTTGCCGCAAACTTACTGAGAACTCCCGGACTTGCAGGTGAGAGACCTTTATAATCTCCATATCCCAAACATGATCGGATTATGGAGATATTTACTCTTTTGTGAGTCCAGTATTTTCTAAGCATTAAAAATAATCTGGCTTAAACGATAGGAACGGGGAGCTGCTGAGGACTCTTCCGTCCCCCTCTCATCCTCATTTATAACTTACTTTTATTTAGTTGCTTTTAATAATGTAATAGCAACCACTAACTCAGCACTCGAGCAAAACTAGGCCCTTGACAGTGATCCACGTCTAACCATGTGGTCCTCCCTGTCATCCCTTCATCTTGCCCCACCCAAGGGGACTTTCCGTGCTGTACCCAGAGTCAGAAGCCTGTCTTGTTATATCACTTTTGCCTCTGCCCTCCTTGTCACTGATAGGGCAAATCTGCTTTGGCGGGCTTAACATTTTAAAAACAGCCTTAAATGGCCTTACTTGGCAGAAACTAAAGCTCAGATTAAATGCTATTTCTTGCAGCATAATTTTCTATGTTTAAGAGGAGCTCAAATATAGCTGAGATATTATTCATCTTGAAGCCATCACCCACCAATTTGGATATAACTTCCTTTGTCACATTCCAGAAATTCTTTCTTCCAGGATAGGATCAGGGCGGCTGACTAAGAGATCCCCACCCCACACTCCCTACCCACCTCCTCTCCAATACTGATTAGTGTTTTTCCCTCGGCCTCTGCCATGGAGCAGAATGGCTGGTGAGTGACATTCTCCTTCGAGGCCCGTAATTTAGAGGCTCCTGCGTGGAGTGACACATGCTGCCGTTAGTCACTTGTCCCAGTGGAGTTGGTATCTATGTTTCTCAGTTCCAGATAGCAAGTAGGAATCAGAAGACACTTGCCCAGACTTGGGGATAAAAAACGATTTGTGGTGCTGTGGAAACCCCTTAGTTCCTCTTCACCCTTGTTGAGGAGAGGGTCCCTAGAATAAACATGGATTGTAGGAGGTGATTTGAATGAGCAGAGCAAAGGTCTGTCTTGTAAATGTTTGACTCGACAGAATCTGCAAGATCTGTGGTTATCTGGCCCTCAGGTCCTGTAAGAAGGCTCTAGCTGTCACCAAGACAATGTGGTCTCTAAGCCACTGACCACCAGGGCCTCTGTCAGAAAGGAACCTGGAGTCTGCAGCCTGGGGTAGGTGAAGACATGGACGGGGTGGGTAGGTATGAGCAGAAGAGTAGAAAAGAGGAGGAGGGAGCCAGGGGAAGAAGGACTTGGGACTTTTAACCCAAGACTGATTTGGTCTAGAGGAGGAGGCCTGGTCCAGGTTGGGCCAGTTGTATTCTGTCTTCTAGGAGGATCTAGAATATGGAACCAAAAGGGGCACCTGGGTGGTTCAGTCTGTTAAGCATCTGCCTTTGTCTCCCGTCATGATCCCAGGATCCTGGGATGAGACCTCAAGTTAGGCTCCCTGCTCAGCAGGGAGTCTGCCTCTCCCTCTGCCCCTCCCCTCCGCTCATCCCCCCCCCCTCTCTCCCAAGTAAATAAATAAAATCTTTTTTTATATAAATATAAATAAAATAAATAAATAAAATATATAAATAAATATATTATAAATAAATAAATATAATATAAAATAAAATATATAAATAAAATAAAATATGAAACCAAAAGACACATGGACGGGAGCCCCTAGAATGATGTTCTAGAGGGAAGTGGCTCCTCCAGACTTAGTCAGGCTTTCAGGCCAACTTCATGAGGCTTTCGCCAGAGCCAGAACTACCCACTGAAGCTGGATTCCTCACCTTTATTTATTTATTTTAAGAGATACATTTAAGAGATACATGGTGTGGGTTTTTTTGTTGTGTTTTAAGTTGCTAAGTTTGGGGAGTTATTTGTTATATAGCAACAAATAACTAACACTATTGTATATACATCTCAGGGACAAGGTTTTTGGAAATAAGTAACAGAATACCTGGCCACAGACATAATTTTTTTTTAAAAGATTTTATTTATTTATTTGACAGAGCAAGAAAGACAGCGAGAGAGGGAACACAAGCAGGGGGAGTGGGAGAGGGAGAAGCAGGCTTCCTGCTGATCAGAGAGCCCGATGTGGGGCTCAATCCTGGGACCCTGGGATCATGACCTGAGCTGAAGGCAGATGTTTAGCAACTGAGCCACCCAGGCGCCCCCACGACATAAATCTTGAGGACATTCAATGCTACGTTAGTTTCCTAGGGCTGCCATCACAAAGTGCCCTGAACTGTGTGGCCCAGAACAACAGCAACGTATTGTGTCCCAGCTCTGGAGGCCAGAATCTGAAATCGACCTGTCAGCAGGGCTGTGCTCCCCATGAAGAAAGTAGGGAAGGATCTGTCCAGGCCTTTCTCCTAGCTTCTGGTAGCCTCGGGCCTTCCTTGGCTTGTAGGTGGCTGTATTCTCCCTGTGTTCTCTTCGTATTGCCTTACCTCCCTGCATGTGTCTGTTTCTATGTCCAGATGTTCCCTTTTTACAAGTACAACAGTCAAATTGGATTAGGGCTCACCCTAATGACCTGACAGTCTCCCAAGGCTAAGTATTTGTACGTGTTTTCCAGATGACAAATTGACCCAGAGGAGTTAAGGCTTAAGGTCCCCTAGCTGGTGAATTAGGAGCAGGGCTGAGCAAGAACCCGGGGCACCTCGTTTCCAGCCAAGGGCTATTTACTTATAAATGGAGAGGGTTCTGGAGGAGAAGATAGTGTGGCTCAAAGGGGGAAGCAGAATATGGAAAGAAAGACTCTTGAAGTGGGCCTCAAAGAAGGAGAGAGTGTTTCCCTGCCCTGTCTCCTATTCACTGTTGCCCAACCAGAAAATGCCTCTTTTCTTTCAGTTGGACCCTTTTCACTGTTAAAGCCCCATCGTGGCTCGTCATAACTGATGTAATCAGAACACACGGGTAGAGAGTAACATCATAATCTTCCCTGCTCGGGCCCATCTTAAGAACTCTCTCAGGATGTCTCAAGAGCAGCTGGATTAGTGTTGCCATCCTTTGCATAATCTCTGGCAGGGATCATGTACTCTTAAAATGCTCATGAGGGTAGCCAGGTCTGTCTTTCCCACATATCCCCTATTTCAATTTGGGGTGGGATTTTGGTGTCTGAATGATAGTATATGTTCTTCATCTATTTGGAGAGTCCCTCAGCTGTACGTAGAAGTGGGGAACACAGCATCACATTTTTAACAGCGGGCAAGTGGAGGTCACAGGCCGAAGGTAGGTCCTCTCTGGGCTGGAGCATGAGGCTTCGTTCTGAAAGTCTAGGAGGTATTTCCTGTGCCATCTCTTCCTAACTGAGGATAAACAGAGCCCACAGAGTCTACACCCTCCTCCCTCCTGCAGGTCCAGGCAGGGAAGATGGAACAGGGGAGTTGACCAGAAGGACCGTTAAACCTGGTCTGTTCTCTGCAGAGAGGCAGGGAGTAAAGGAACAGAGCTCCAGCTCCCACCTGTTACAAGTTACAGTGGCTCTGTCCACCCGTGCCCCATGGCTCAGGAATATCCTAAGCTTTGAGCAACTCCTCCTCTCTCAGAGGGGACCAGTAATGTGGTATTCCCTTCCTTAGGGGCAAAAATGAACATATGAGTAAAGTAGTGGAAATATTCCTGCCTTACCTATAATTGAAGTGTCCCCAACTAGAGTCACACCCTTTGCTTAGGGCACAGTGCTTCCAACAGCCTCACTTAGGCAGAATTAGACAGATTAATACCCACTGAGCTAGGGACTGGGAGTCAGAGATGACAAAGCTGTGGTCCTGCTTCCAAAGAGCTTACCATCCAGCATGGCAGACCAACCCCCACACAACAGTGGAAATGACATTCTGCTGGAAAAAACGACAGTAACCGCATGTCCACTGAACAATGGCTATGTACGGGTGTGATACCGACCATGGAAGTGCTTTGCCCTGGTTAGTCCTCCCAACTGTCACACTCAGGTAATTTTAGCATTCCCCATTTTCAGAAGAGGGGGCTGAGGCTAAGAGGGGTTCAGTGCCTGGCCCGAAGCCACACTGAGCAAGAGGCAGAGCCCAGAGCTGCGCTGAGTCTGCCTGAAGTCTCCATGTGCGGCCACTACATTCTCTTCCTGCCATGGAGGACAACATGGGGTGCCAGGGGAGCCCAGAGCAGGGCAGTCACCCAGACCGCCGAGGTCAGGGCGGGATCACAAAGGAGCTCACACACCACCGCGCCAGTGACTGAGCTCATATTAGGAGCCAGCCAGGTAAATGCGGGAAGAAAGAGGGAGCATTAGTAGGTCAGGTCCTCACAGGACACCTCAGTGGGAGAGGGAGGGGGGGAGGCTGCAGAAAGGGGCAAGAGGTGTCTGCAAAGGGGAGAGACAAAGGCTGCACCTCATGAAGGTATGTGACTGAGCTCATTCACCTCTGGGGTGACATGGAAATAATCAATAATGACCACTATTGAGACTGGTTGACATAAAAATATTTATCTCTGAGGAGCACACAAATGAAAATATCTAAGAGGGGAGGGAGAGGGGGGAGACATCAGGGCATCAGGAGCCGGAATCTCAACCATCTGGAATCCTACTGAAATTTGGCGGCCCATTCCAGAGTCTCAGGTATCTTGCCAAGATATTTTTTAAAGGAGAAAAAGACAATAATGTTGCCTGCTATAATCATGCTCCAGAAACTCCTCACATTGACATCTACAGATTTCCTGCCAATGGCCCGGAGAGCGTGTAATGGACGGATAGCACAGGCAGCTGGGGGTGGGGGAGAAAAGCAACTGAGTGATTGAGCTGTGCCTCCTTGGGTTTTTATTATCATTGCTGCCTTTAGCCATATGCTTTTCAAAGGCACTGACAAGCCTGGATCAGTTTCAAAGGAATTCCTAAACCCAGATTTCAAAATCGTCATTACATCTCCGGATTGTCAGTGCTCTGTACAGGAAACACAAATTTATGGAAGTTCCTAAATGTTTTTCCATAAATGTTGATCAACCTCTCCTGTCGTTACATGAGATGCCTGGGATGTTAAAATTGATGCTAATAAATTACCAATCCTGCTTATTGCCAAGTAATGAAAGCATTTCTCTTCCTTGGAATAGGATGTCTTACCACTTGAGTGGGTTCCAGAAGCTGCATAAAAAAGGGAATAAGATGGTTTCTTTTTTAGTCTGTTTGCTTGTTCCTTACCACCCCCCACCCCCACTGCCACTTTTTAAAACTGAATATAAACAGATTCAATCTGCTGGAACGCCGGGTTTTATGTACAGCGTGGACCCTGGTTGTGCTGCACCTGTCATCCAAGACTTTTGTCATTCTTTGACACCACTGGCTATCCCATACTGTTGTGACTCTCTGCCCATTCCAGGTCTTTCCCCAGCCTTTCTCTTGGCCTCTTCCATTAAGCAACCTTGTTCGATTTCACAAACAGAAAATACTAAACAAGAGGCTGATTAAGTCAGGTAGCTGATGAATCAGGAACAGAGCCCGGGAGCCCCTACAACCAAATGGGGCTCTGGAACTCGGCAGTGTCCCTGACTCCATCTCCATTCCAAAGGACAGCATGCTGCTTTGCAAGAATGATGGCATCATACCAAAGGCTCTGGAGAACTCAAAGCCACAAGCACACAGGGTACTCTGTGAAGTTTCCTGTGAAGGGAGCAGAGCAAAGAGATAATCCTTTTATCTCTTTGTGGAGATAAAGTGGAAGGAGCCTTCCACTTTAGAGAAATTATCGGATGGATGGAGTATGAAAAGATCTGGGGTACGTTGGGATACTCCATCCAAAATGAAAGGCAAGTTGTTTCACCTTGTGCCTCATCACTAAGAAAAAACCAGTGTTTCAAGGACATCTTTGAATACTGAGGCAATGCAACATATTTAAGGGTCTGCTCCATGCCACTAATTGGAAAACATGAATGCTTCCCAGGAACCGGTACACTGTTATGTTCAGCACCTTGAGATAAAAACATGGGACCATTAATTTTTTTCTTGAGCACATACTGTGTGGCAGGCGTTTTTCTGAGTTCTTTAGAGGTATTGACTCTTTTAATCCTCACAGGGGTACCTAGGTTGCATGCAAAGCCTGCATTTGAACCTGAGCTTGTGGTTCCCAAGTCCATTGTTCCTAATCACCATGCCCTACTGTTTTCATTTTAAGATTGTTAGTTAATCCTGGAGATTGCAATTTCTAGGTGGTGCCCATTCCTCATCTAGTCTATCATCATTCCAGTATTCTTCGACCTATGGAGTGAATGATGAATTTAACTACCACCTACACACCCACTTACAATAGTGAGAGGTGGGAATGAGTAAGAGGAAGAACTTTGCCATAACTAGTATTTTAAAGGAAAGTAAAAGGAGAAGGTAATTATCCAATCTTCAAATACCCCAGAAGCAGTACAGAAAGATGCAATTAATTAAGAATATGGTAATCCATACAAATGAATTTTGTGCCGTTTCTTCACTACCACAACTGGGGAAGTATATAAGCTCCACGATTTGGAGATGATTGCAATTACTAATAATTTTTAAAACAATATTTTTTCAGCTTTTTCCTTCAGAATCACAACCTCAGATAAAGCGATCCTTGTTCATTGCTCACCCAGACTTGAGTACTTTAAAGTTCTAATATGATCTTCCTTTGGTTACCCTTATATCCTACCCGTGTAAGAAAACACCTTATTTAAAAAAAATAAGATAAAAAATAAAACAATAAAACACCTTACTTCCAGCTCTGAGCTACCTCCTCGAGTTCTCCTTTCACTCTTCAGTAAATGGAGGGTCTCTAAAGTCAATTTTTCCAGGCTTATTTTGTGGAACTC
Source organism: Mellivora capensis (assembly GCA_004024625.1). Taxonomy (NCBI): domain Eukaryota; kingdom Metazoa; phylum Chordata; class Mammalia; order Carnivora; family Mustelidae; genus Mellivora; species Mellivora capensis. The sequence goes on along the minus strand of PISX010000111.1, from coordinate 5,809 downwards.
CCAAATGTGCTAGATAGAATTTTGCTGTTATAAATAAAAAAAAATTGTTATTATCTTTAATTTCCTGCTTCCCTCTAGGGATGGTGGGATCTTTTGTTTGCCAAGTTCAAATGAAGATATTGTCCTTGGTATAATAACCTTCTATATTCTTGAGGATAGAATTTAGATGCTGGGGTGGGGGGTGTAGATAAGCAATTTTAGGTACAGAAGCTAGAAGAGAGCAAAATTACCGTGTTTAAGGAATAAAGAACTATAAAATAGAGATAATAATAGTTTCAAGACAGGGTTGTTTTGAGGGCTAAATGAGATAATTTAAAGTATCTGGGCACAGTTCTTAGCACATAGCGAGGGCTGAACCAATGTTAAAATTGTTTTGCACTGCTCTCATTCTTGTTGTTGTTGCTGTTGTTATATAAGCCTTTCTTGAAAAAAGTATCTTAATGATAGAAATAGAATCAAGAAGAGAATCAAAATAAAGAACTAGAGATGATGTTTAGAAGTGTTATTTGCAATACCAATTCAAACATAGAGCTAGGAATAAACACTAGGAAAACCAATGTTATAGAACAAAGTGTCTATGTTATAAACTCTCACGACGGAAAATAAAATAGGATCCACTAAAAGTCAGGGTATATGAGGAAATATGAGAGTGCTAATTTGTTTTGGGTGTGTCTCTAGACTATAACATACGGTTGGCTTTTGCTTTGTGAGCCAATCTGAAAGTCTTTTTGTCTTAAAATCTAAATCTTGCTCATTTACATTAATTAACATGAGGTTTGGGCCTCTCTGTAATATTTTGGTTTCTTATTGCTTTTTAGCTTTAAAATATTTTGGGGCGCCTGGGTGGCTCAGTGGGTTAGAGCCTCTGCTTTCGGCTCGAGTCATGATCCCAGGGTCCTGGATTGAGCCCCACATCGGGTTCTCTGCTCAGCAGGGAGCCTGCTTCCCCCTCTCTCTCTGCCTGTCTCTCTGCGTGTTTGTCATCTCTGTCAAATAAATTTAAAAAAATCTTTAAAAAAATATAATATTTTTGCACTGTTGGCTTTGCTGTCTTTTTCAGTGTGATTTTAATTGAATAATTGTAGACACATGCACCTATAAGACATAATACAGAGAAATCTTGCATATCCTTTGCCCAGTTTTCCCGAATGGTAACATTTCGCAAAACTCTAGCACAATGTCACAACCAGGATATTGTCATTGATATAACCATCAGTCTTACACAGATTTCTCCAGCTGTTTGTTCTGTTTTGAGTGTAGGTTTCTTCTAATAATTTGGAAATCTTTTTTTAAAGATTTTATTTATTTATTTGACAGACAGAGATCACAAGCAGGCAGAGAGGCAGACAGAGAGAGAGGAGGAAGCAGGCTCCCCGCTGAGCAGAGAGCCCGATGCGGGGCTCGATCCCAGGACCCTGAGATCATGACCTGAGCCAAAGGCAGAAGCTTTAATCCACTGAGCCACCCACGTGCCCCAATAATTTGGAAATTTAAAATTCATATTCTAGTTTTTAGTTTTGTAATTTTATGTAACTGTCTTTTTAAAAATGAGATACAATTGACATATTACTTGACATATTAGTTTTAGATGCACAACAAAATTTGATTTGTTATGTGCATCAATTGCTAAATGATTTTCAGAATAAGTTTAGTTAACATCCATCACCACACATAACTTTTTAAAATTTAATTTAATTTTTTCAGTGTCCAAGATTCATTGTTTATGCACCAAACCCAGTGCTTCATGCAATACGTGCCCTCCTTAATACCCGCCACCAGGCTCACCCATCCTCCCACCCCTGTCCCTTCCAAAACCCTCAGTTTGTTTCTCAGAGTCCACCATCTCTTATGGTTCATCTCCCCCTCTAATTTCCCCCAATTCACTTTTCCTTTCCTTCTCCTAATGTCCTCCATGTTATTCCTTATGCTCCACAAGTAAGTGAAACCGTATGATAATTGACTCTCTCTGCTTGACTTATTTTACTCAGCATAATCTCTTCCAGTCCTGTCCATGTTGATAAAAAAGTTGGGTATTCATCCTTTCTGATGGAGGCGTAATATTCCATTGTATACGGACCATATCTTCTTTATCCATTCATCTGTTGAAGGGTATCTTGGCTCTTTCCACAGTTTGGCAACTGTGGTCATTGTTGCTACACATAGCTTTTTCAAATAGCTATTTGCACAGATAATAATAAATATAATAATAAATAGCTATTTATTTATTTATTTGAGAAAAGAGAGAGAGAGAGTGTGTGCGTGAGCTAGCATGGGGGGAGGGGCTGAGAGAGAGGGAGAGAAAGTCTTAAGCAGACTCTGTGCTGAGCGTGGAGCCCAGACCTAGGCTAAATCTCATGACCCTGAGATCAAGCCTGAGCCAAAACCAAGAGCCTGATGCTCAACCAACTGTACCACCCAGCTGCTGCCATCACCACACATAATTACATTTTTTTTCTTGTGATGATAACTTTTAAGATCTACTCTCCAAGCAACTTTCAAATATACAATACAATGTTGTTAACTATAGCCACATGCTGTACATTATAACCCCAGGACTTACTCATCTTATAACTAGAGGTAGTTATAACTGGAGGTCCTACCTTCTGACCACCTTCACCCATTTTGCGCCCCCCTTCCCTCAGGCAACCACCAATCTGTTCTCTGTATCTGGGAGTTTCCTTTTTTAGATTCCATGTTTAAATGAGATCATATAGTACTTGACCTGTGTCTGACTTACTTTGTTTTGCATAATGCCCTCAAGGGTCCAACCATATTGTTATACGTGGCAAGATGTCTTCTTTTTTTATGACTGAATAATATTCTATTACTCACACATACGCACACAAGGTATTTTCTTTATCCATTCCTCCATTAATGGACACCGAGGTTGTTTCTATATCTTGGCTTTTGTAAATAATGCTGCAATGAACATGGGGGTGCAGATATCTTTCTGAGAGAGTCATTTCATTTCCTTTGGATAAATACCCAGAAGTGGAATTGCTGAATCATATGCTAGTTCTATTTTTAATTGTTTGAGGAACCGCCATACTGTTTTCCATAACGATCATACCAACTTACATTGCCGCCACCAGTGCAAAAGTGTCTCTTCTTGCCCACATCCTCACCAACACTTGTTATTTCTTGACTTTTTGATATTTATGTTTGATTTTCTTCAGGTAGAGTCTATGAATTTCCCACCCTACGCAATGATAAAAGTAGAATATTTCTCCTTCCTTCCCCTTCTCCTTACCCCCATTTAATTTTAACTGACAGTTTTATTTTCTTAGAGTGAAACTCCGCATTATTAAATACCCTTCTTTCACTTACTTTGGCAGCTCCGTAGACCAAGCTATTAAAGATGAAGAAACACGTTTATGCCACAACGTGTTTATACCTTATCCTGTCTTTGTGCCCCCTTCCCCTCCGCATTTTTGTCAGTTATGTCCTTTCTAGATCATTTCTAATCTCTTCTTCCACCACAGTCACTGCATGTGTTGTGTTTTGCTTCTGCAGTACTGCGCATCCAACGCTCTCTGCCACTTCCTTTGTTGCAGTTTCTCTAGTCATCTCCAGGTAGGCCCAGATTTACCTTCTAATAGAATCCTCCATTGGAACGCATAGGAATTGTCAGAATTCTTTTGTGTTCAAAGCTGTTTATCTGTTGCCTATGTATTTAAATGAAAATTTGGCTTGGAATAAAATGTCATGCTTATTTCCCTTGAGGTTTTTGTGATTCTTTCTTCAGTATCTTACAGCATTTATAAAGTTGCCGTGATTGCTTTCAATGGCAATAAGGTTACTGTTTTCAAGCAGAGAGGGAGAAGAAATGAGGAAAGAAAGACTGAGACAAATAGAAGAGATTATTACTATGAATACAGAAAAAGGATTCATTAAAAAGAATACAATGGAAAAGCTGTAAAAACATACTTGAAATAACAGATGGGATATAATTTAATAATGTATGGTTGAATTATATGTACATTCATATATAAAAATAGATGGGAGGGGGCACCTGGGTGGCTCAGTGGGTTGGGCCTCTGCCTTCGGCTCAGGTCATGATCCCAGGGTCCTGGGATCGAGCCCCACATCGGCCTCTCTGCTCAGCGGGGAGCCTGCTTCCTCCTCTCTCTCTCTGCCTGCCTCTCTGCCTACTTGTGATCTCTGTCTGTCAAATAAATAAATAAAACCTTAAAAAAAATATATGGGAGAAATAGGTGCATGGATTTACCCAAAGAACAAATTAGTGATTCAGAAGATCACATTAGAAACTTCTCCCAGGAAGCAGCAGAAAATGTAACGTAAAATGCAAGCTGGGAGAGATGAAGTATTGAAGTAGAAATGTTAACATCCAGATGGCAGGAGTCCCAGAATATGAGAAGAATAAAATTACTGATAAGTTATATTTGAAATAATAATGATGATAAGAATTGAAAAGTTTTATCACACTTCAAGCCTGGTAGGTGAGAAAAAAAAATCACATTTATACCCAAAGAATCTCCAGAGTAAATGACCTACAAGGAACAAGAATAATATTGATATCACCTTTTCCCACAGACAAAGTGGATCCACATCAATGGGAGAATAATTTTAGAGCATTAAAGAAAAAGAACTACTATATGTTATAATCTAAGTGTGCGACTGACTGTATTAAAGACATGCCCTGGCACAAAAGGCCTGAGAAGTTACCACATAAAGAACACTGGAAATGTTCTAAAGGGAAGTGTTCAAATAAGAGGAGAAATAAACCAAGAGTGTTCTGTGAGGTATATGGGATGTACGAGGGCAATTAAATAACTTAGCAAATGTTATCATTGTCTGAAACCTAAAGTGGCCAAAGGGAAAAAGAGAAAAAGTATATCTACAACAACCCAGAATGAATTTTCTAGACAATATCAAATTGGTCATGGTCTCAACGGACATAAGATTATGTTACAGCCATCGCTTTGTTTGGAAGATAATATGCTGATAAATTAAATAAATTAATAGGAGTAAATAAATGTAAGTGTCAAACTTAATGGTAATCACATAACTAAAATAAAAAGAACTAAACTTTATTCCTCTAGTAGAAAACATGAAATCTTAAATTCTACTCTAAAAATTGATTATACTTGTTTCTGTTGTACTTGATGACTAAAAGACACAGTCTTTTAGTAAGACCTGAAATCCATCCGTAGCAAATGAAATTGTTCTTGAGAAGTCTTTAAAAATAGATTTGTCTCAAGAGTTGAACTTACTTTTTTATCCCGGCCTTAGGGAAGGGATATCAGACTTCTAGGACAAATACCACAAGACAAATACTATATACATGTTTATTTCTTTTTTTGAAAAGTTGCTATTTTAATCTTACTTAACATACAGTGTCATGTGATTTTCAGGTTATACAGAATAGTGATTCAATACTTCCATACATCACTCGGTGCTCAATATATATGTGTTATTCCAAGTAATCCTTTTTTTTTTTTTTTGAGGTATTTTTATTTATTTATTTATTTTTAAATTTCTTTTCAGCGTAACAGAATTCATAGTTTTTGCACCACACCCAGTACTCCATGCAATGCGTGCCCTCCACAATACCCACCACAGGCTCCCCCAACCTCCCACCCCCTGCCCCTTCAAAACCCTCTGGTTGTTTTTCAGAGTCCATAGTCTCTCATGGTTCATCTCCCCCCCAATTTCCCTCAACTCCCTTCTCCTCTCCATCTCCCCATGTCCTCCGTGTTATTTGTTATGCTCCGCAAATAAGTGAAACCATATGATAATTGACTCTCTCTGCTTGACTTATTTCACTCAGCATAATCTCTTCCAGTCC
>PISX010000110.1:360353-390548 GCA_004024625.1 Mellivora capensis | reverse complement strand
GGGACGCCTGGGTGGCTCAGTTGGTTAAGCAGCTGCCTTCGGCTCAGGTCGTGGTCCCAGCGTCCTGGGATCGAGTCCCGCATCGGGCTCCTTGCTCGGCGGGGAGCCTGCTTCTCCCTCTGCCTCTGCCTGCCTCTCTGTCTGCCTGTGCTTGCTCTCTGGCTCTCTCTCTCTCTGACAAATAAATAAATGAAATCTTAAAAAAAAAAATTTTAAGATCTTATTTATTTATTTGACAGAGAGCCATCACAAGTAGGCAGAGAGGCAGGCAGAGAGAGAGGGGAAAGCAGGTCCCCACAGAGCAGAGAGCCCAACACGGGTCTTGATCCCAGGACCCCGAGATCACGACCTGAGAGAGGGGAAAGCAGGTCCCCACAGAGCAGAGAGCCCAATGCAGGTCTTGATCCCAGGACCCGGAGATCACGACCCGAGCCAAAGGCAGAGGCTCAACACACTGAGCTACCCAGGCGCCCCAAGAGTTATGTATTTTGAATATAGGTAATTATCAGATGTATCAATTACAAATATTTTCTTCCAATCTGTGCCTCATCTTTTCATTGTCTTAACAGTATATTTTGAAGATCAAATTTTTCATTCTGATGAAGTCCAGTTTATCAGTTTGTTCTTTTATGAATCCTGCTTTTGGTGTTATACATAAGAACCTTTACCGAGCCCAAACTCACAAATATATTTTATGTTTTTGTCTAGAAATTTTATAGTTCTAAGTTTAGATCTATGATTCATTTGAGTTAATTTTTGAATGTGATGTGAGGTATGGATTGAAGTTAACTTTTTTTGGAAGTAGATATCCACTTGTTTCAGAAACATCTGATGAACATACCAACCTTTCTCTGCCAAACTGCCTTTGCATTTATGTTGAAAATAGTTGCTCAAGTTTGTGTGGGTGTTTCTGAATTCTCTACTCTATTCCATTGATGTATTTGTTTATTTTTATGCTAATAACTCACTGTCTTAGTTACTGTAGCTTTGTAATAAGTCTTGCAATCAGGTCATATAAGTCCTCCAACTTTGTCATTTTTTTCAAAGTTGTGTAGGCTATTATAGTCTTTTGATCTGCAATATGAATTTTAGAATCAGCTTGTCAGTCTATAAAAAAGCCTGCTGGGATTTTGATTAGGATTGCATTGAATCTACATTTCACTTTAGGTAGAATCAACATCTTAACAGTATTGAGTTTCTGATACATAATATATATGTCTCCTTTTATTTTATGTGTAATATAATATATATATATCTCCTTTTATTTAGGTCTTCTTTAATTTCATTGGGCAATGTCTTTTATTTTTTAGTACATAAGATTTCCCATCTTTTGTCAAGTTTATTCCTAAGAATTTCAAATTTTTGGTAAATTGGCAATGTTGTATTTTATTTGTTTATTTATTTATTTATTTTTAAAGATTTTATTTATTTATTTGACAGAGATCACAAGCAGGCAGAGAGGCAGGCAGAGAGAGGGAGAAGCAGGCACCCCACCGAGCAGAGATCCCGATGTGGGGCTCAATCCCAGGATCCTGAGATCGTGACCTGAGCCGAAGGCAGAGGCTTAACCCACTGAGCCACCCAGGTGCCCCGGCAATGTTGTATTTTATTTTATTTATTTATTTATTTTAAAGATTTTATTTAATTATTTGATAGACAGAGATCACAAGTAGGCAGAGAGGCAGGCAGAGAGAGAGGAGGAAGCAGGCTCCCCGCTGAGCAGAGAGCCCAATGTGGGGCTCAATCCCAGGACCCTGGGATCATGACCTGAGCTAAGGCAGAGGCTTTAACCCACTGAGCCACCCAGGCGCCCCACAATGTTGTATTTTAAACTTCAAGATCTAGTTGTTTATTTTGAGTATGTAGAAATAGAATTGACTTTTATGTATTGACCTTGTATCCTGAAACCTTGTTAAACTCAGTAGTTTCAGCAGCTTATTTTGTAGATTCCACTGAATTTTCTGTATAGACTATCATGTCCTGATAATTTTTTACTTTCCAATCAGCCCTTTATTTCTTTTTCTTACTGTATTGCATTGGCTAGAACCTCCATATAATGTTGAATAGAAGTGATGAGAGAAGACATCCTAGCCTTGTTCTTGATCCTTGGGGATAAGCCTTTAGTTTTGCATCAAGTATGGGTTACTTGTAGATTTCTTGTAGATGCTCTTTACTAGATTGATGAAATTCCCTTTTGTTCCTTGTTTCCATAATTCTGTTTTGCTTTTAATTAGAAATGGGTGTTGGATTTTGTTACATACTTTTCTTGAGTCTATTGAGATGATCATATGGATTTTCTTGTTTAGTTTATCAATATAAATAATATTGATTGATTTTTGAATATCAAATAAACCTTGCATTGCATTCCTTAGATAAATCCCACTTGTCATGATATAGTATTCTCTTTATATATTGTTAGAGTTGATTTTCTAAAATTTTTTAAAGAATGTTTGCATCTATATTCATGAGGGATATTGTTCTGTAGTTTTCTTTCTTTCTTTCCTTCTTCTTCTTCTTTTTTTTAAAAAAATTTTGCAATGTCTTTGCCTGGTTTTGCTCTCAGGGTAATTCTAGTCATGTAGAATGAGTTGCAAGTATTCTCTACTCTTAAATTTTCCAAAAGAGTGTGTAGAATTGGCATTATTTCTTTCTTAAATACTTGGTAAAACTCACCAGTGAAGTCATGTGGACCTGATGGTTCTTTATGGGAGGGTTTTTAACTAAAATTTCAATTTCTTTAACAGACATCGGCTATTTATGTTTTCTCTTTCTTCTTGAATGAGCCTTCGTAGTTTGTCCTTCAATGAATTTGTCCATTTTTGCATTCCTACATATATTCTTGAACTTTGTTATGGGATCTAATTAAGTCATGCAGAAATAGATTTGGGTCTTGTTTTTAAGTTTTGTCAGGCAGAACTGGAGCAATGTTCAGTCTAACCGAATCATTCCTTGCTACCGAGGCAAGAATCTTATGTGTGCTTCACCTGATGCTCCATGGACCATGGTGTTTTCTAGTCTGGCTGGTGAGAGCGGACACTATTCCAGGCTGGGTGTGGACCCCAGGCATTGCCACCTCTAGTCCTTTTGAGTGGTTCTTTCCTCAGCCTCAGGTAGTTTCCTCAGAATCACTCACTGATTTGTGCTCAGCTAAATACTAATGGGAGACCCTCTGTGGATCTCCAGAGTCCTCTCTTTGTGAAGAAATCTCCTTTCCAGTAGTCCGTCCTGAGAACACTAGCTAGCTTAGTCACCCTGACTCACAATTTCATTTCCTCAGCTCAGAAGTTCTGTTGGGCTAGAATCTTTCTCCAAGCAGTAAACTGGGGCAGTCACAGGGCTCACATCATTTGATTCTCAATCCTCAGGAGTCCTTTGCTGCCTGATGTCCAGTGCCTCCAAAACCATTCTTAATACTTTCTGTCTTATTTTATGGTTGCTTCAGATGGGAAGGTAAATCTAATTTCTGACAGTACATCTTGGCTGGAAGTGGAAGTCCTCTGAATGAATAGTAACACTTAGTGAGTATTTTTTACCTGGATTGCCTAATTTCAAATTCTTCAGCTATCCAAATAGGGTTCTTCTATTATTCATAGGAGAGGAAAGTGAGGCACAGAGAGGTTAGGTGATTTTGTCAAGGTAACACAGCTTGGAAGACTAGCTCCAGAGTCAACACTTGAATTTCCTGTGCTATACTATGGGCGGGTATTTGAATACGTGTGTGGATAAGGTACAGAACTCTTCCAGAGAAAGGAGTAAAACTTCGCTGGTGATAAGAGGGATAGTCAGGGTAGAGGGCAGAAGGCATAGAGGGAGGGGGAAGCCTTCCTCCTAGAGGTGACACCTGACTCAATTTTGAAATAATGAGCTTGCCTTGTAGACTATCCAAAGAAGAGCATTCCAGCCAAAAGCAGTAGCTTGTGCAAAGGTGCATAGATGTGAAATAGTGTGACGTATTGGAATGCTAAGGAGTTTGGTGTTATTGGAATTTAAAAGAAGAAGGTTTGACAGTAGATAAAGTTAGAGAAATAGAGGTCAGATCAGGGAATGCTTTAAATGGCAGATTAATAGGAGGAAGCCTTGAGAGGGTTAAGTAGAGGATGGGGAAGGAATGTGGTTACCTCTGGTGGAGGAGTATAGACAGGATTGGGGAGGCAGAGGAGTGAGACCTGTGGAAAAGATGCTTGACTTGGCCAGGTGACAGAGATGCTGAGGCTTGTCCTGAGACACGGAGACAGGAGTGTGCTGCAGAGAAGGACCAGGCGTGTGGCATATTTAGAAGGGGGAAGCTACAGGACTCTGAGACAGATCGGGGAGGCGGGTGAGGAAGAAGGCGGAATCTGGTAGGGGTGCTGTTTGCTAAGATGCGCGAGAGAAGAAGGAGAAGATTTGGTGGAGAAGATGAAAAGTAGTGCTAGTGCTTGCTGTCTAAGTGTGGCTTTCTGATGGTAGCTACTCAGAGAGACCATAATCAGTAAAACGGGAGCCAGATCGGGTGATTGACAGGGACTCTTCCTGTTTGAGCACTGGAATTCCTGAACGGTCAAAGCCCATTCGATTGATACTACAAGTACCCCAAACTCGGTAGTTCCCTAGTACAAAAGAGGATTTCTTGGTCTCTAAGATGATATTCATCTAGAATCTGCTGACTCAGGGCTTGGCACATGAAGAATGAGGCCATGAAAACCCTACTGTAGTCGCTTGCTAGGAAGCCCAGCCCATCACTTATTTTCCTGGGACCTCCAGTAAGCCCCTTCCTCCAGCCCCGGTTCTCCATCTGTTAAGTGGGGGAGTGATCTGAACCGCAGAGTGATTGTACACATCCAGGGAGTATATAGTGATGAAATGCTTTATTAGCTGCGAAGCTGATTAAACAAATGTGGCATTCTTATTTTTAATATATCCTTTGTTTTAATGCAAAGCAATGCGCTCCTATTAAGAATTCAAAGAATATAGGGACGTGTGAAGAGTGAAAAAAAATCCCCACTCATTAGGTTATTTGAACACTAGTGTGTATCCTTCCAGCTTTTTCCTACATGGGAACAAATATACACTGTAACACACACAGTTTTTTCTTTAAAGAAATGGGGTGATGCTATGCATTCTGTTCTTTAGCCTGCCATTTCCTCTACTACGTTTTATACATCTTTCCATGTCACTGCTGCAAAGTACTCTATCGTATGGATGCACCACGACTTTTAAGGTCATTCTGCTACTGATGACCCTATAGGTAGTTCTCCTATTTCTTTCGTTCAACAAATAATTCTGTCAGGTTTACTCTCATATGCAGTTATCTTCATACCCGCGTGCCAGCATTGCTTCAGACAGATATCTTGAAGTGGAATTGCTGTATTCAAAGATATGTGCATTTACATTTTGACAGGTGAAGCCAAACACGAGGCTTTATTGGAAATGGTGCACTTAATTATGAGAGTAAACAGTGTCTTGTGATTGCCTTGGAAGTGAGTTTCAGAGGCGTTGGGGGAGGTGTCTTTGCTTTGCGACTCCTGGCAACAGTGGGGGGCGTGTGATTAGCTGTAACACATTCTAAAACCTGACACTTTGTAGGTATTTCATTTGTCACGTTAATTAAGATTATATTTATTTCATCAAAGGACAGGGAAGATCCACATCACTCCTGATACTTGTCTGCAAAACCGGTACCCCCATTTGATCAGCAGGTGGCGCTAGCAGGAAGCAAGTGGGATTCTCAGTGGAAATTTTTGTGAAGAGGGGAGGATGCGGGCTTGCTTTCCCCTGTTAGCAGATGGCCAATAAAAAAATTCCTTGGAGTTTATTTTGCATATGGTCTTCCATCTGGGTATTTGAGAAAAGTACAGTTTTGTTATCAAAACAGTATTTATTATGGTGAAGGAGTTTGTATTTCGTAGCAGAAGAATTTTTCAGTGAATAAAGCCAAAAACCTGTTCAATAATCTTTTGCGGTTTCTTGGAGGGAACCAGCGAGCCTGAGCTTCTTCTCCCATTTTCCTCTCCAGTTACCATCCTCAGTTAGCTTTTATTGATTCAGCTCCTCGAGGCTGAATGAAGTGCATTATTTGCAAAACCCCCAGAGAACAATGTTCTCCACTGGGTTTAGGAACTAGGAAAATGTGGAGTTATAAGTGGGTCAGAGTCGTGGCAGAAAGAAAACCTGCAGTGGGAAGCGTATATTCCTTGTCCTGATTCCATGCTTGTCACATAACCTTCTGGAGACTTGGTTCCTCCCATGGTTTTCCTGCACTGAGATGCTATGCTGATCTGGCTGAGTTCGGGTCACTGGATGGCTGGCCCAGAGGATGAAGTCTCTGTGCCTTCACCTGCCTTGTAGAGCCCTGCCCCCCTCTGCAGCCTCAGCTGGCACCATTTTCCACCCCTTCCTCCCGGACATCCTTCCACAGCCACCCTTTTAGGAAGCACGGTCTCTCTTAGCTCTGCATTTTATACATGCCTCTCCTTTCGCCTGGAGCACTCGTGTTCATCCTCTGTGCCCTTATGCTACTTGCAAGACTGCCTTCTTTCCCCTGACCCATTTGGCTGATTCTGCAGATCCCTGTTTTCTTTTATTTTCTCTACAAACCTACTCTGCTCCCAAGTCAGGGGCAAGTCCTCCACAGTGCCTTGTTTTTCTCTCTTCCTGCCACTTGAGTCAGTCCACCATAATCACCTTTCTTTCCTACTCCAAGTCCCATAAGGGCAGCAAGTGACCAGACAGGTCTTACTCATCCCTAGCTCATATCCCAGTGCCTGGCACATAGTAGCAACTCAGGTGTATTTGCAAATTAATATGCAGATGCTATAGTTCAAAAAATTGTTGTCTCTTGTGAGTTTAGCCACCAGAAGTTAGCTCCTCCAAGGGCCGGGGGATCAGCATGACCCAGCCTGGCATTTTAGGAGGGTATGGGCCAGACTTGGGCCATGAGGAGCTTCCCAGAATGCCATCCAGTGGTCTGCTGCCCTTTCCCTGGTGATGCCCGACCCTCGCCCGCACAGGGAGCTCTTATACATTCGCAGCCGCTTGGAATACCTTCTGTTTATGCAGCGTGGCCTCCCCCGGAGGCTGACGCAGTGGCTCAGGGTTCTGGTGCACAACTAGTAAAGACTGAAGACAGAAGCTAGGAGACCCCAGCTGTCAGAAGAAGGCAGATGATTCAAGGCCGCTGGCAGGGACTCTGTAGGAGGCATGGTTTCACCTCCCCATCTGCTTCCAGTTTTGTTTTCTTTGTTGCCAAAAATAGAACTTCACCTCCTGCTTAGATATATCCTGCTGCTCTTGTGACCCTTGCTTAACATTTGGATTTGTTTACCGGAAAAATGATAGCATCTGAAACCCAAGAGGCTGCTCCTCTCTGGGAAGGCACACTGAGGTCCTATTCATTAGGAAGTCCTTTTAAGTAGCCCAGGTGACAACTGGCATCTTTGCAGCTTCCCCAGTACGTTTTATATGCATAACCTCTGCTATCCTCATTCAGTTTGGGGAGGCATCATTATCTCGTTTGCCGATGAGGACGTGGAGAGTCAGGATCTGAGAGGCTCACTCATGGTTCCACGTGACTCTGCTCTGGCCAGTGCACGCAGATTTCTGGCTTGGTGTAGCTCGAATATTTCCTGAGACCTATGAAGTGCCAAGTGCCAGTGATACCAAACAAGTTACATATATCCTGGCCCTTGGCAGTCCTTTAATGTGAAATGAAGGTCTGGACTGGAGTTGGGTGGCCTGGGTTCAAGTCCTGACCCCGCCTCTTTTTGTTTTCCCCACGCTCAAGCTCCACTGAGATGTAACTGACATGTAACATGTAAGTTTAAAGTGTACAGTGTGATGATTTGACATCTGTATGTATTTTGAAGTGATTGCCACATAAGGTATGAGGTTAGTTAATTACCCCCTCGCCTGACATAATTACATTTTTGTGCGTGTGGTGCGAACATTTCAGGTCTACTTTCTGAGCAGCTCTCAAGTACACAATACAGTACTGTGAGCTCTCCTCCCCGTTTCTGTATATCAGATCCCCAGGACTTAACACTTAACACGTCCCCAGGAAGTTTGTACCCTTTGGTCATCATCCGTTTCTCCAACCTTCCAGCTCCTGGCAACCGCCATTCCACTCTGCTTCTCTGTGTTTTGATTCCACATCTAAATGAGATCATACAGTATTTGTCTTTCTCTGACTTATTTTACTTAGCATAATGCCCTCAAGCTCCTTCCATGTAAATGGCTGTATTTCCTTTTTTTTAATGACTGAATAACATTTCATTGTATATATACACCACATTTTCTTTATCCATTCATCTGTTGATGGACACCAAGCTGGTTTCCATGTGTCAGTTATTGTGAATAATGCTGTAATAAACGTGGGGATGCAGATATCTTTTAGAGCTAGTGATTTCCTTTGGCTATATACCTAAAAGCAGGATTGCTGGTGGTTCTAGTTTTAATTTTTCATGGCACTTCCATACTACCTTCCCTAGTGGCCACACCACTTTGTATAATCACTGGCAGGTATGATGTAATGTCTCATTGTGTGTGTGTGTGTGTGTGTGTGTGTGTGTGTGTTTTAAGATTGTATTTATTTATTTGACAGAGAGAGACACAGCAAGAGAGGAAACACAATCAGAGAGAGAGGGAGAAGGAGGCTTCTCACCGAGGACAGAGCCTGATGCGGGACTCAATCCCAGGACCTTAGGATCATGACCTGAGCTGAAGGCAGAGGCTTAACGACTGAGCCACCCAGGCGCCCCGTTATTGTGCTTTTTGATTTGCATTTCCTTGATGATGAGTGACATTGAGCATCCTTTCATGTTCCTGTTGGCCATTTATATGTCTTCTTCAGAAAAATGTCTGTTTGGGTCCTCTGCCCTTTTTATAATTGAAATTTCTTTCTCTTTGAATTGTATGAATTCCTCATATAATTTGGGTACTAACCCCTTCTAGGCTCTATGATTTGCAAATATTTTCTCCCAATTGATAGTTTGCCTCTTTCATTTTGTCAATTGCTTCTTTCCCTGTGCAGAAGCTTTTTATTTTGGTGTAACCCCACCTGTTGGTTTTGGCTTTTGTTGCTTGTGTTTTCGGTGCCATATCCTGGCGCCGTCTCTTAAGCACCTGTGGGATCCTGGCCAAGTCATCCCTCCCTTCCCCTGAGGCTTCAGCGCATATCCTCTGCCAATAGAGAAGATTATATAGCATCACCGAGGACCCTTAGTCCACTAGTCTTTTGCGATTCTGTGAATTTGGCTTTCCTGGATGTCCATAAAACTCCCCGCTAGAGCTAAAGAAAGTTCTGCACAGATTTCTGCTCTAAGCTTTCAGCTGGAGCACAAAGGGCCGTGTGTGATCAATCTTCTTCTTGCTAATGCCTGGTCAGGGCAGCCCGGGCTTGGCGAAGTGTGGATATCAAAGGCCACAATAGGGCAGTCCCCTCACCTTTGCCAACCCCCCAACCCGGAGGGTAACTGAAGCCACGTTTGCACATTCCTTCCAGAGTAGTTGTGTGGGGTGGTTGGTTGGCTGAGATTAGCCAATATTGGCAGAGCCAAGACATCCTTCCTGTTGGGTCTGTCTAAAGCCCATTCAGAAAGATTCACATCTGAGCACCTCCTAAAGCCCATTCAGAAAGATTCATATCTGAGCACCTCCCCTCTCTTGACTATTTCTTTTGCTGGGGGCTCTCTTCCTGTGCTTGCTCACTTGACAAACTCTTATAAGGTTTCCCTGCATCAGAGTTGATGTCACCGAACCTAAGAAGACCTTTTCCGACCCCCACTCTCCCACTCCACCTTCCACTCCCCTGCACCCAGACCCATGGGCAGCTCCTCTGGGCCCGAAGTCCATACTTTCCTTCAATTATAGGACCCCAAAGCACAAATGTTTCTGGTTGAAAGGTAGTGAGACAAGAGTTTGGGGTTGGTATGGACCCCAAAGGTTAAAATCCTTTTTAAAAATTACTTTTTAAGTACGTACCTTGGGGAAGTGGTTTAATCACTCTGAGCTTCAATTTCCTCACCCACAGCACCACGGGGCTGTGATGAGAATCACACTGTGTCCCTCAGTGAGTGGACATTTAGTTATCCGTTGTCTCTGCTGGACGGGGGACCCTGGGGCGCCAGAACCTGGTCAGAGGCATCTCCGTCCCCCACCGTCCAGCACAAAGGGGACCCTCAGGCATTTGTGTGAAACGCATGAATACTGAGAGCAGTTTTGTAGTCTTCCATGGAAATTTAAGCCAGTGCTAAGATTGCTTAGATAGAGTATTCTGGGTGTTGCTGGCGTATTAGAAATGTGAAGGTGGACTTATTTTAATTTTTCATAAAAACTTAATCTCGAGACCAATTACCTCACTCTCTGGTGAGAGATCATTTAGGAGAGGAAAAAAGTGAAGACTCTGAAGAGCATCCCAGCTTGACTTAACTTTTTTTTTTTCCTCCTTAGATATTTTTTTCCCCTCAGAGACAGCCCTCTGCATTAATACTTTGCAAGAGTAGAAGCTCTTTTGTCTAATTTTCTAAACTTCCATTTGGCCCCAAATACATTTAATGTTTTAAATCACAGCTGTTAGAATCTTGCTCCTTTGCGGTGCTGATTTATTATGTGGAACTGTGAGATGAATGTGATCATTAGAGAGCCACTGCCTGGACGTGCTTTCCCCCTCTAACGGCAAAGCTTTTAAAAAGAAAAAGTGAAAGAGGTAAACATTTTTCTGGGAGACTATTTTAAAGGTCAAGAAAGCCTTGCTTCCCAAAGCGAGAAAAAGGTCATTGTTCACCCTTCCATTTTTGTCCTTTCATTTCATTCGGCAAAAGTTCTTAGTGATGTCGCCTTAGTCACTTGAGGACACGTCTGATTTTCTACCAGAAAATAGGGGCCCCAATCTTGACTTCAGTGCCTGTTTCAAAAGGAAATTATGAAAATTGCTTTGCCTGTGCCTCCTCTCCTCGTCTCCAAAGAAACGGAGAGATCCCTGGAACTGTTTCTCGTTCGGCTTCTTTTCTGTCATTGCCTTTTGCAGGAGCTCTTTCAGGGAGACAAAGCAGAGGAGAGATTCGGGGCAAGCTAGATGCAGTGATCGGATCCTCTAGCTCGTTAATGAACTCATTCTCTCGTCCTTTCCTGCCCCTCAAGCACACACCCCCTCTTCCACCTCCGTCTGAAACTCACCCCACATGTTTCCAGAAGAGTTAGAAGACCAGGATAAAAGGATTTGTTTGGCTAGAGCAGATCTAGTAATAGTGCTTCTCTGTCCTTCTTGGACCTGATGGCCCCCTTCCGTTCCCTTTTCATTTTGACGTAATTTCAGACTTACTGAAAAATTGCAAGAATAATACAAAGAATTTCTACACACCCTTCACTCAGATGACCCCAAATGTTAACGTTTCACCACATTCATTTTCTCCCTGTCTCCCTCCCTCTCCCCTTTTTGAGAACAAGTTGCATACGTGATGCCCCTTGACCCGGAAACACTTCCATGTGTGTTTCCTGAATAAAACATTGTCCTTCATCACCACAAAAGCATGAAATTAACATTGATCCCATGCTCTTGTCTAATCTAATCATATTCAGAATGGATCCAGATTTCGACAGTTATGCCCGTACTATATAGTGAAAGAACCAGATCCAGTTGTGTCTCCGAAGCCTCTGGTAATCAGGGAGAATGTCCTAGTCTTTCTTTGTGTTTCATGATGTTGGTATTTTTGATGAGTACAGGCTAGTTGTTAGCAGACTGCCCCTCAATTTGGGTTTGCCTGGGATTTCCTCATTATTAGCTTCAGGATCGGCATTTCTGGCAGGAACAGCCCAGAAGCAGGGTCGTGTCTTTCTCAGGGCTATCATCCCATCCGGAGGCATGTGATGTCAACGTGTCTTCTTACTGGTGATGTTCACTTTAATCATTGAGTTAAGGTGGTGTCTGCCAGATTTCCACTGAAAAATTACTATTTTCCCTTTCCGAATTAATAAGTACCTTGTGGGAAGATACTTCAAGACGGTATAATATCCCGTTACTCCTCCGATTTTCACCCTCTCATTTGAACCTCTATTAGTAATCCTTGCCTGAATCAGTTATTATTGTGATGGTTACCACATGGTGATTAGCTAACCCCATCGTTCCTTCTACATTCATTCATTGAGTTTCTACTGCAAGGAAGAACGTTGTCTTCCCGTATATTTATCTGTGGAGATATGCACGTATGCTAGAGTGCACTCGTGGATTCTTATTTTATCCAGTGGGTTATAACCCTTTACTATCATGCTCCAATAATCCAAGGTTTGGCCAGTGGAGTCCTGTGTCCTTGTAGCACTTCCTGTTCTTCTGTGAGCGCTCTCTTACTTTTGCCACAACAAGATGTTCCAGGCATTTCTTATCTGTTCCCTGACCTAGACTTGGAATCCGTCAACTCTCCAAGAATCCCTAGTTTCTTTTGGTGGGTGTGAAGTGTGCGCCTTGCTACCAAGTATCATTCCAGTGCCTTCCCCTTTTATAAAACATATTTTGTGGTATTAACTTTACTATCCTGAAATGAAACATGATCCACCTACGCACATAGTTTTAAAACAGAGTAACACCGAAAGTGTTCTCTAAAAGAGAAAATAAGGGGAAATGTAAACATCTCACTAAGTGAATGCTTTGGCACCATTACTCTGAAAGACATAATAAAGTGATCAAATGTTTGCACCTCCCTCTGAGGAGCAGCTTTGGATATAAGTAAGACAATTAGATTAAACATTATAGTGTCTCTGTCTCTTGATAGATAGATAGATAACACAAGCTGCAATGCTATCAGTAAGGTGACCTCTCTGAGCTATTGAACCATTCTTGATAAAATTCCAGGGAAAGAAAGGGCAAAGCATAGTTTTCCCTCTATTTACACAATTACTGCATTCCTGGAAAACTGTGAGACTCAAATCACGTAGACAATTCTTTTTGTTGGTTCGTGACACAGAGTTGGGTTCTAGGCTTGCTCCATGTTCTCTACACGCAGGTCTCTGACTTCATGAGTCAGAGTGTGGGAGGACCACCCCCTCCCCCCACCCAGCCGTGGGGTCTGCCATTCGGGCCCCTGGCCACCAAGTGCCAGCAATGCTCTCTGTTCACTGTGACCAGCAAAAACACTCCCTAGTGAAATTTCCAAAACCCTCCCTAGGTGGCAGTACCAGCCCCTCGAGAACCGCGGGTCCTTTCTCTGTGGGACAGAGCAGTTCCGTCTCTCTTCCTTAAGAAACACGAATGCTGTTATATGGCTTGGAGGTGTTTAATTTTTAACACTTTTCGGGATTAATGTCTAACATTATAGGTTTCCTGGACTCCCATTTTACTTTCGGAATGAGGATGAGCCTGTCTCTCTCTCTGCCCGGGTGGGGAAGCAGCCTCAGGTCACTGCCTAGGGTGGCCCCAGCTTGCACGCAGGGAGGGTGTCCACGCTGGGTAGGAGGGCTGTGACCTGTCACAGCACAGTGCCGTCCTGCAGGCAGTCTTGTCATGACCCTTGTTCTCCAAAGAGCATATGGAAAAAGATCCCTGGGAGCCTGAAGCAGACAAAGACCTCCACTGTACAGATGAGGAAACTGAAGCCCAGAGAGGAGACAGACTTGGCCAAGTCACACTGTGAGTCAGAGATACTAATTAGGCATTAGAACTCAAGAAGTACCGAAGACTGGAACCACCCGCGAGAACATCCCAGCCACTCTTCTGGATGAATCCTTTCCACACCCGGACAGGTGCCCAGCCTCCAGCCTGCACTTGATTATTTTCAGAAATGAACAATTTAATATTTTCTGAGGCAGTTCATGCCGCCGGGGACTGTTCTAAATTTCTAAATTATTCCTGGATTGAGACCTTTCTACCTGGATCTCATCTTCTCTTCTCCACTCCCCACTGGGTATGGTTTGGCACTGTTGGTCCCACGGAACATGCACGTTCCCTGTGGATGCAAAGACAGCAGGCATCTTGGGAATCTCAAAGTCGTATCCCTGTGTCCTGAGCTTTCTTAGCTGCAGGCTTTGACATTGTACTTGATATTGAGATTGGTTGATGAACAAGCCGAGTTCTTGTCCTTATGAAGCTTTCAGTGTAGCTGGAAGGCCGTTACTACACAAGTACTGGACACAAGGCTGATGTGAAATACCCCTACTTCCTTTTCCAAAGCAGTGTAGACGAAAGAGGCTGGGCTCTGGAACCAGCCACGCTTGTGCTGATTCTGTCCACGGCTGCACGTGTGGCCTTGTGATATTCTTTGCTTCCTGCTCTGAGCTTTGTTTCATCCTCCGTAAAACTGCTGGCAGATGAGCACTCCATATAGTCTTAAATAAGAGCGCTCCAACGCACCCAGCACTGCGATACTCGGTGCATGGTTATGTCTTCCTCTTGCTCTTTCTGTTCCCCCAGTGTGACATGTTTGAAGAAACTTCTAGATACTTGGGAACGCCTTATAGCTCAGAATAAAACGATTTATCAGAGTAAATGCACCGAGATTTATCTCTGCTGCTCTCGGACTCTACCCTTTGGTAGATAACCCGGTGATACCTGAAAAATTGTATGGGCAAAACACCAATGAGGAGATCGTGCCTATTAGAATTCAAGGGAAAGGCAAAATAGGAACCTGTCTCTCAGATTAACTGTTGTATGTTTAGTGTTAAAATGAATATTGACTAGTGTCCCCATGAACAAAGATAGCCATATCACTGTCTTCTATATTGAAATTATAATCAACCCGCCTTATTAATCTGAATATATGTGAGCTCCTGCTGGTGTTCTCCAAGTACATTATAATTTAAAAAGTGTTCTGTGGTCATGCAAGTGTGGAAAGTGCTGGACCAGAGAGATTTGTTATAATCCCCATTTGATGGATGAAGATACTGAGGCTGTGATGTTAACAAGGGCCCTACTATGTCTTGTCCATCTCTCTCTGTGGCCTCTCAGTTTATGGGATTCTGTCCTGATATCCTGAATGCTGTCCTGTTGTGGTTGTCGCATAACCAGCCTGTCTTTACGGGTCATGGGTGAGGTCTTCCCTAGAGAGGGTGAGCTTCCCAGTGTCAGTGTCAGGGGATATCTTCGCTGAGCCTCCAGGGAACGTAGGTGGGTTCCCAGGCATGGGGGAATGCTGCCTTCCACCAAATGAGGACACACTGCAGAGCTGCGTGGTGCTAAGATGAGAATCAACAATTCCGTAAAAAGAATTATGGCTAGTTGCATGCTCCTCCCTGTGTTTATTTCCCTTCTGCTCTCCTTGAGTCATTAATAACGGTCTTTAGAGCTTGGTCCCATCTCGGCTGTGGGCAAGTAAGGACAGAGTTGGAGCCTAGGCCTGGTTCAGGGTATTGACAGGGATCAAACTCCCCTCCTGTCCTACGTCCCCTGTGATGGAGACAGTGACTAGAGAGATATCCCCAAAGGGCAGGTGGATTCGTTGGGGGAGGCAATCAGGGGAGCCTGTTCCCATGCAGAGAGTGGCCTCCAGTGCCCCTCTCTGATTTATTAAAGAAGCAGGGAAGTTTCCTTACACCTGACCACTGAGGTCAGGAAAGGGATGCTGGGCCAACAGTGCCCGTGAAGCCTTCGAGAGTAGGCAAAGGTCTTGTCCAGTGGCCACTTGCTACCACCGAACTAAAGGGAGGTGGGGGGAAACAGTGTTTATTCAAGGAGAAGTGGCTTATAAAGCTGGCCTTCAGTGACACAGTAGGAGTTCCCTTGTAGACTCAGCCCAGCTTGGCTTCCAACCAGCACACTCATTTGGAACACCACAGAGCTTCACGGTGATCAAAGGCACGTAAAAGTAATTCCTACATGTCAACACCTTCATGCTCCTTGAAATTTAAACCAGCAGTTGAAATCCGGAGGCTTGCAGGAGATCCTGTTCTCACTCTCCTGGTGTAAATGATCAGGCTAATGACTGACGAGTTCCCAGAAGGGCACTTGGCTGCCAGGCCAGGCTCTCAGAGGGGATTGGCTTCTTGGTTTGTCGGTTTAGATCCAGTGCTTTTCTGGTAGCGATCAGAGTTCTCACCCAGGAGCCCAAACGCTGCACTGCGGTCCTGCCCGCCCAGTGACCTTGAGCCAGGCAGACCCAGCATCAGGCCACGCCATTGGTACTCAGGGCAGCAAGTGTCCAGGTTCATGGCCCTGGTCCCCAGGGTCATCTCAGACTTCCCTACCTTGCCCCCACTCTACTATTCCTGCCATCCTGACATTTGACCCACCTTGTCCTAACTGTGATTCGCAGGTTATCTGTGACTTCTCTGGACCTCAGATCCCTTATTTGTAATGTTATTAAAAATGACATTACACACATGCACAAAGCATATTAAAGAACGAAGCAAAAATAAAAACATTTTGGGCAAAATTGGTAAAGGGGGTTGGGTCAAAAGGTACAAACTTCCAGTTATAAAATAAATAAGTCACAGGGATGTAACGTATAGCGTGATTGCTGTAGTTAATAATACTGTCAGTATATTTAAAAGTTGCTAGGAGAGTAAATCTTAAAAGTCCTTATCTCATCTCATTTTTCTTAAAAATTGTGTAACTATGTGTGGTGATGGATGTTAACCAGACCTACTGTGGTGATCACTTTGTAATATATACATATATCAAATCGTTATGTAACCTGGAACTAATAGAATGTTATATGCCAATTACATCTCACTGAAAAAAAACATAGAAATATAGAATATATAGAATATATATTTGACTAAGAGGTGATAGCCAATAAACTGAAAGTTTGCCCCCCAAATAATAATAGTGAACATTTATGTAGCACTTAGTACATGCCTAGCAGTATTCTTTTAAAATTTATTTTTTAATTTATTCCTTCTTTTTAAAAAAATTTAATTTGGTTAGCCAACATGTAGTACATCATTAGTTTTAGATGTAGAGGTCAGTGATTCATTATTAGCACATAACACCCAGTGCTCATCACATTGTGTGTCCTTTCTAATACCCATCACCCAGTCACCCCATCCCCTCACCCACCTCCCCTCCGGCAACCCTCAGTTTGTTTCCTATGATAGAGTCTCTCATGATTTGTCTCCCTCTCCGATGACTTCCCATTCAGTTTTCCTTCCCTTCCTCTATGAGTGAAACCATATGATAATTGTCTTTCTCTGTAGACTTACTTTGCTCAGCATAATACCCTCCAATTCCATCCACGTCGAAATAAATGGTAAGAGTTCATCCTTTCTGATGGCTGTGTAGTTGTCCATTGTGTGTGTGTGTGTGTGTGTATGCCACATCTTTATCCATTCATCTGTTGATGGGCATCTCAGCTCTTTCCATGGTTTGGCTGTTGTGGACATTGGTGCTATGAACACTGGGATGCAGTTGCCCCTTGGGATCAGTACATCTGTATCTTTGGGGCAAACACCTAGTAGTGCAATTGCTGGGCCATACAGTAGCTTTATTTTTAACTTCTGAAGAACCTCTATACCATTTTCCAGAGTGGCTGTACCAGCTTGCATTCCCACCAACAGTGTCGGAGGATTCCCCTTTCTCCACATCCTCTCCAATATTTTTTGTTTCCTGACTTGTCCATTTTAGCCATTCTGACCGGTGGGAGGTGGTGTCTCATTGTGGTTTTGATTTGTACTTCCTTGAGGCGAAGGGATGTAGGGATTTTCTCATGTGTCGGTTGGCCATTTGGAGGTCTTCGTTGGAGAAGTGTCTCTACATGTCCTCCACCCATTTCTTGGCTGGATTATTTGTTCTTTGGGTGTTGAGTTTGATAAGTCCTTTATAGATCTTGGATCCTAGCCCTTTATCTGATATGTCGTTTGCAGGTATGTTCTCCTGTTCCGCAGGTTCCCTCTTAGTCCTGTTGACTGTGTCCTTGCCAGCACTACTTTTTAAAAGAGCTTCACGTATATTAACTCATTCAGTCCTCAAGACATCCCTTGCAAGGGATTATTATTATAGATACATTATTTCATTACATCCATGAAACAACTGAGGCAGAGAATTTAGGTGTTTTGCCTAAAACTATTGCTGAGGAAGCCGTCACAGCCATAGAGGTGAGGAGTGCTGAGAGAGGCAGAGGACAGTCAGATGTGTTAGGAGGTGGGAAGGTCAGAATTTGGTGACCTGATAGGGCGGGTCATGTGCAAGAAGGTGCAAGCCAGGGTGACTTCCAGATTTCTGACTCAGGGACACGGGTGGATGATGGCACTGTTTACTGGTACAGGGAACACAGGAGCAATAGATTGGAGGGAAGAGACAATGGATTTAGTTTCAGCAAAGTTGAATTTTTAAAAATTTTTATTATTTGAGAGAAAGAAAGATCACAAGTAGGCAGAGAGGCAAGCAGAGAGAGAGGGGGAAGCAGGCTCCCTGCCGAGCAGAGAGCCCGATGCAAGACTCGATCCCAGGACCCTGAGATCATGACCTGAGCTGCAGGCAGAGGCTTAACCCACTGAGCCACCCAGGCACCCCGCGGCCAAGTTGAATGTTTGATGCCTGTGAAGATGTCTCATTATATGGGTCTGGAGCTCAAGAGGGAGGTGTGTGCTGGAGATAAGAGAATGGGGAGCCAGCTGCGTTCAGGGTCCGGTCACTGAAGTCCTGGGAGTGCTTGAAGTCACCCAGGATTCACATCGGAACTTGTGCTCCTTGCCATCCTGGACATCGAACAAAGGAAGACGGGCCGGGCTGGGTTCCAACTAGCGTTTGCTGAATCCCACTCCCTGAAGGTTCCATGCTGGGTGGGGGACAGAGGAGGGTAGGGAGCTGTTTTCCCGGCCTTCAAGGACTTGACAGTTGAGTTAATTCAGCCCCTTTTTTGTAGGACTGAGACTATGGGGAAAAGCTCTAGTTACAAAGTATAACAGTGCAAATGTCCTCACTCATCCCATAGGGTTAGATCTCATGTTTGCATATAACGTGCGTAGCCCAGTGCCTGGTGCTGATCAGCACTGCTGATGTGGGCGCTGTTACAGCCAGAGGGGCATGGTTTGAATGTGGCAAAATATGACACCGAGAATGTTGTTTTAAGGTCAAGGGTACCATATGGTAAGAATGCAAGAGATATCAGAACAGAGTGGTGTTGGGAAGAAGGAAAAGCTAGGGCTGGTAATCAGAAGTGCTATTGATTATAATGTGGTCAAAGATATTTGGGGTGATCAGAAGATTCTTTAGCCCGTTCATTAGCGGGAACCCCTCAGTACTGAAAAACAAGTTTAGCTGGAAGGGGCGCTTACTTACGCATCAGGTGTTGTGTTCCAGGTAGGATCAGCTACGCACGATGCCTTCTGGGGTCTCAGGAGGAGACTGTGGGGAAGGGAAGTAGGAGAGTGGGGCCTGTGGGACCAGGGAATGACCCGAGGCTGTGAGCTGGACTCTGCTGGGGTGAATGGGAGGCCGCTGTGGGAGGGGAGCAGGGAACAGCTGAGGGTCAGGAGACAGGCCAGTCCCTGGGGACCAAGCTTGTTGCAAGATGGCAGAGTCGGTGTTAGATTCCAGCCAAGTAGGTCAGGGAGGAGCCGCCGTGTGGAATCTGGAGGATGATCAGGAGACCAGGGCAGAATAATAATAAAGTAAAATGAAAGCAAAAGTAGTACTATAAAAAAACAGTCCTGTGTTAAATAGCAATGCAAGAGTGTGTTTAATCCTCACGGCAGTGGCAGGAACTAGGTGCTGTCGTTCCTGTCTTCTAGGTGACAATACTGAAGACACACGGGCTGAGTCACTTGGCCAAGGCTCAGCCTAGGAGAGGCCACGTTGAGATTTGAACCCAGGTCTGTCCGACTCCAAAGCCCACGCCCTCTGCTCTGCGGCTCCCCACAGACTCTCAGATATGCGTACCTGGTGGTGGGGTCAAGGGGAGCTGCCGCCCCGGGGCCCTCCTGTGTGCAGGCCCAGCAAGCCTGGTCAGAGCCTGGTCAGGGAACCCGGGAGAGATGGGGGCCTGGCTGGTGGGCCGGCTGTCCTCGCGTCCTCTCTCCTGGCATGGCAGGGAGACCCGAGAGGAAAATGGACAGTCTCACAACGTGGCTGGTTCCTTCCTATTAAGCAAGTTTTATAGTCCCAGGGGTGTTCTAGAGTGGCTTTTTGATTGCTCACTAATGATGGATCGATTATGGCCCACATAAAGTTGCTGCTCACTGAGAGTGGGACCCATTAAATCACACTGACAACAGGCTGGACCGGGGGCACTTCCGTGGAGAGGCTCCCCTCGGTCTTCGTGATCATCGCACCGGCTGCCTGGAGCGCTGTGGTGCTGTGCCCACCTCGCGAGTGCACCGAGAGCATCTTCAACACACAAGGCAGCGTGGGCCCGGGGTGCTGCTCTGGGGCCGCCTTCCCGCCGGGCGGCTGCAGGCTCTGTTCTCTCCAGGCCTCCCCTTCCTCTGTCTCCCTAGAATGGAGGCTTGGAGACTGAACACGGCGATCACTCTGAAAAGCATCCAAACATATTCTAAGACCAAACAATTGTTATGTTATGATTCAGAATGAGGAGAGAGAACTTATTTCCAGGTTCTTTTCTGAAAGGCCGCTTCAGATGACTGAATCAATTATAGTGAGAAGAACTTTGGGTTAGAAATCTGAGTTGTGTTTCGGGTCACTAGTTGTATGGCCTTGAGCAAGTCTCCAGTTTCTCTCTCTGTGTGTGTGGGAGTGTGTGTGAGAGAGAGTATGAGAGAGAGAGAGAGAGAGAGAATGAACTCCTTCCTGGGCCTGGCCAGGCTCTGTGGCTGTGTGGAATCCCTCTTCTCACACCGGCTAGCCCCAGCCAGAGCAAGCTGAGTCCTGCCCTGCGTGGCTATAACTTTGTCTTCCTACGTCTATCTCCTTCCTTACTTTGCCTGTTAAACAACAGGCCCCACGTGTTAACTACTTTGAGTTTTCCCAAAGAAGGCAGTTGTCATGGAAAGTTCACAGGCTTTCTGAATCTGATCGGCTTGGTTTCAAGTCACTTTACTGCTCCTCTGCTGTGTGACGTTGGCCTGGGATTCCACCTCTCTGAGCCTCTATTTCCCTGCAGGATTGTTGTGAGGCTTCAGTAGACGACGACCGCAATGCTCATAGCACAGAATATGTGTTTCACCAATGGTAGTTTAGAGGAAACTTACTTGTTAAAATAATTTTGTTTCTACGGGAGAAGTCGCCTTATCTGGCAGTCTCTCAGCTATGTATCTGTTAAGTAATGTTCCCGCCGTTCATAAATGCTGTAGTAATCAAGCTTCTTAATGGTAATTTTATAAAACATTTAGTGAGCATCCACCCCGCTACATAACGGGGAATAGCGGCTAAAGTAAGGCATGGTCTTTAGCCTCAGCAAACACGTCGTTAAGTGGGAGAGACAGAATAATAAATAATAACAGCCCCCCGTATGTTTGCTCGAGCCCTTTACATTCTTTACGTGATACAGTTCTCACAACAGCCCGACGGCAGAGGCACTACTATTGCTCCCATTTCGCAGATGAGCAAACTGAGGTACAGAGAGGTACGAAAATTGTGGAGGGTTACCTAGCTAGTCAGGGGCAGTGGTGCTAGGCTTTGTAGCCCTGCAGGCAGTTGGCTGTTATGTCCATGTTCTTAGCTTTCATAACGCACAGTACCTAAGTATGTTCCTATAATGCTAGGTCGTTATCAACTTAAAGACGCGTGAACCATCATAATGTGATAGGGATGTACTGTGGAAAGGTGAGCGGCCACAGCCCTGGGAGCACAGAGGACCAGAGTGGCCATTCGGCCTGGAGGGTTGTAAGCCAGGGAAGGATTCTCAGAGGGGATTCTCAGAGCACACCTCTGAGCGGGGCCTTGGAGGCTGAATTAGGAGTTTTGCTGGCAAAGAGGGGCGGGGCTGGGTGGAGAGAGCGGGAAGCGTTGTCAAGGTGTAGTGTCGAGAAAGCGGGGCGGAGGGGAGGCAGGGGGAGGACCTGAGTCTGTGGCAGGCGGGGGGGGGGGGGGGGGGGGGGGGGCTAGCCTGCCAAAGAAGGAGGACCTTGGAAGCCGTGCCCAGGACTTGTGCGTGAGTGGCCGGCTACCACACCTGGGGACTCACTCATGGTATTTCTTCTAAACTGTTCAAATAAACCCAGGATACCCATCAGTCATAAAAGGAACAGAGGTTTTTGTTTTTTGCTTTTTTAATCTGCCACTTAAGTTTTCATCACTGGAACTCTTCAAAAGCACTGGCAGGTGCTGCTCCTGCCATGGGACCCGCCGTCCTCCCACTAACCACCAGCCAGAGAAGCTGGTTCGGATCTCCGTCCTCCAGTTCAAGATATTCCACGTCTGAGTTTAATATCAGAGTCTTGAGTCTCACCCCTGCCAGTCCCTACTTTTGCTAACACTTCAAAAGTTACTAGGAGGGTCAGAATGAGCCCTTTGTATGAAAGACTGGACAACACAGTCCGGTTCCGATGAACAGGAAGGGGCTTGTGGAATGAGGTGAGGAAGTTTTATGTTGGCTTCATGGCTCAGTGAATGTTCAGTCAATGGAGTGAGCTCCCCATCTCCTCCTTCCCGCCCCACACTGTGCCCCTTCCTGCACCCCCTGTCTGTATGCTGTGCCCCTCATTGCTGCAGCCCCCTCTCTCCTTCACCTGCCTCCAGTCCCTGGGTGCCCCCGAGCCCACCTCTGCCTTACTGCCCCAGCCCAGCCCAGGCCTTCAAGACTTTACAGCCCTGAATTTTCCTGGGTCTGGTCTCTTTTCTTCCAAACCATCTTCCCCATGAATGCGAGTTGTATGGTGGCCTGGCACCACCGATTGAAAATCAACCAGTTGCCTGCAGACCGTGTACAAACAGAAGGCATTTCGTGATCTCCTCTGCTCCTCCAGCCTCTTGTCCCCAGGCAGCCACTACTGTCCCTGCAGAACCAGGCCCATCGTGGAGGCCACTGCCATTGTGCTGGGGCCTAATGGACCCAGATGTCTCTCCAGAACTCCGGCTGCAGTTTCCGGAGGCCGCAGAAGCTCTCCAGTTGTGTGCCCTCTGGCCCACCTCCTCGCTCTGTCGCCCCCTGGCTGCCCTGAGATCTCTCTCTCTCCCTCACCTCATCATTCATTTCCGTTGATTTTACCTCCAAAATATTCTCCAACCTGCCTCCTCCCCCTCCCCCCACCACCAGCCTCAGGTCAGGCTCTTCCTCTCTGCCCCCAGCCTCGGCCCCTCCAGGCCATTTTCTGTGCGGCAGCCAGAGGGATATTTCTAAGTACGTGTCTAATTAAGTTGTTCCTTCTAAAGCCCTGTCACTTTAGGACATGGTCCAAACTCCCTAGAATGATATTCAGGGCCCTTCCCTGTCAGGCCCCACCTCATACCCAGCCACAGTCGTCTTCCGTCCCCTCATTCACTACAGACAGAGGCTCCGGAATCTGACGGTTTGTGCTTAAATCCTGGCTCCTCATCCTAGTGGCTGTGTGACCATTGGCAAGTTAATTAACATCTCTGGGTCCCCATTTCCTTAGCTATAAAATAGGGTTGTGGAGGATTAAATGAGGTGGTACACGTATGAGTGCCCAGGGCCTGTGTGTGAAGCTTGTTGTTATCTGGCCCCGGCAGATCTCACTGGTGAGATTTCCAGCGCACCCCCCACTTGACTGCTCGCTGTTCTCCAGCCGCTGGAACCGTTTGCACTTGCGCCGACAGAGCACGATTTCTCCCGCTTTTATAAACCCCGCTGCAGCAGTGCGTTACCTGCCCGGTTCTTCCTCTTGGTGGCACCTGTCTGCCTCCCACTCTGCCCCTTTCGGTCTGGCCCTCAGTACCCTAACTGCGAGGTGCCCCCTCCTCAGCTGACCCAGAGATCACCTGGAATGCCGGCCATAGGGATTTGCCCTGGGTGCAAGGCTCGGCCCACCGAAGCTGGAAGGAGCCGGTCCCTGCACGCGTGTGTGCTTTGTGACATCGGCTCGTCTTCCAGAGGCTTCGTTTTACCTGTGGCTTCAACACCAAGGATCTCAGTTGCTGAGATTGGATGCAAATCTACCTGAGTGACAGAGGAGTGCTCTAACTGGCTTTGACCTCCCTGGGATTGCACAAACCGTATTTCCTCAGAAGCTGTCCTCTTAGCTGACCCTCATGGCTAATCATGTTTTGTGGCTTAGGATTCTCGTTACTGAATTTCTCTTTCAAAATATTTTAGCTCACTTCCCCTGGACGCCCAGCCAAATTCCTCAAGTGCATCATAAATCTCCAGTCCAGATCTCCCACTCTTGTAGACCCTCCCGATGCTCTCATCACAGTGGCGGGACCTCTCTGCTGATTAATGTCACTTGCGTGTTTGTAACACAGCCTTCAACTGTGGTGATGTCAAGATAAATCATTGTTCAGACTCTGTGAGTCGGCAAGAAGCCAGGGACCTTAGTGTGCCCTCCTTATTTTACAGGTGAATACAACAAAGCCCAGGAGAGGTTAGGTGACTTACCTAAGGTCACACTGTCGGAAATTACCCGACTAAACTGGGGCTATAATCCACATTTTCTGTTTTTTGTTTTTTTTTTTTACTTCAGTTTTCTTTCCAACTCACCAAAAACGATTTAGTTTCTTTATTCTACTAAACATTTTCAAAAACTTTAAAAAATTGTGGTAAAATCCGCACAAGGTAACACTTGTCATCATCACCATTTTTAAGTAGACAGTTGAGTGGCCTCAAACGCATTCACTCTCCTGTGTCACCATCACCACCAACCATCTCCAGAACTTTTTCTGTCTCCCCGGACTGACACTCTGTGCCTCTCACACGCCAGCTGTCTGTTTTTCCCTCTCCTCAGTCTCTCATAACCGCTCTGCTTTCTGTTTCTGTGAATTCTGACTCCTCTGGGTACTTCATGTAAGTGCGACCGTTCAGCATTAGTCCTTTTGTGTGACAGCTTATTTCGCTTAGCATAATGTCCTCCAGGTTCACCCACTGTGGCGGGTGTCAGAACTCCCTTCCTTTTTATGGCGGAATAGTCTTCTGTTGTATGTGGATAGCACATTTTTTTTTTTTTTTTTTTTTACCCACTCATCTGTTGATGGACACTCAGGCTTCCCTCATATTTTGGCTATTCGTGAGTCCTGCTGCTATGAACATGGATGAACACATATCCACTCGCCAAAACATATTCCTTATATACCTTTAGAGACACTTGCTCCTGACTATCGTTACTCATTTTTTTTTCCATAATGGGAAGTTGGGAAAATACAAAAAAGCACAGTGAAGAATAGAAAAGGCACAGATGTTTTTGTGGTATATATTTACAGGATTTCATATTCATGCTGCCCATAATTTTAGAAGTTTTATACATACTAAGAGAGAATTTTAGCAGATAGTCCCATCTGTGTAGTAGGGAGAACACTTGAAATGTATTTCAAGAACAGAGAGCATGAATGCTGAATGTGACCTTGGCCAACCCTGGCCTGGTAGAGATGAGTTCATTTGAACTATGATCTTACTTTACCTTAACAGTCTACAGAGAGAGCTCTTTGTAGCGGTGCTTCTTTAAGACCATCTTGGTAGAGCAGGTTACTGCTAAGAGTTGGAATTTTGAACGAGGGGTCTTTTCCTGTCACATTTCTTCAATATCCACTAGGGGGCAGTAAAAGACACATTTTTCAATAGGCCCGGTGCCTGCCAAGCAATCAGGCCACCACATCCTCTTTGCATCTCTTTCAGCCATCCGTGCATAGTTACAAGATAATGGATTTCACGTCCAACAGCAGCTTTGGGTATAACTGGAGATACCAGCAGCTGTAGCCTACGTGCAGGTCTTCCTCCCATTCAGTCTGACATCAGTGCATAAAACTTCATTCGATATGTTGGTCCCCGATTGTATATTTATTCAATTCACATTAGTTCAGTGGTTCTCAAGCAGAGTGAACATTAGAATCATCCCTCATGCTTTTTCCAAGGTACACATGCCCAGGTCTCCTCCTAGATCTATTAAATCAGAATTTCTGGGGCTGGGGCCTCGTTAGAGAGACTATATTTTTATTCCAGTCCATGCATTCTTGCCAAGAACTAGTGCATTCGTTCTTAACTTTAATAACTGGGAGGGAAAGGGTCACTCTGGGGTAAAACCTCAGAGGAGAGGTGAATATGAATTCTGGAAAAATCCCTTTCCCTTATAAAAATAGAAGCCACTGAAGGATCTGGTGGCCATGGGAACTCAGAGCTCTGAGGCTTTCTCGTAGATTTTACCTATGTTATAATAAGTCAGGAACCTGGGCAGAAGCTTCTGGAACGGGGGAAGCCCTAGCAAACTCAGCATCTGTGGTTGTAGTTTTGAGAAGGCCATGCTCAAGGTCCAGACTCCTTAGTGTGCAGCCGGAGTTCAGACACCAACACTCTCTGCCAGGGAGAGAATCTTCCCTATAGTATTCAGGAAAAAGAGGCATTTACCTTTAACTTAGGAGAGGTAAATGGATATAGGGAACCTGCAGTAAGGTCAGACAACCTTAGTTCTCATCCGAACCATCCCACCAGCCAGTGAGGGGACCCAGGGCAAGTCATGCCACCTTTCAGAGCCTCGGCTTCCCCGTTTGAATTATAGGAGTACTGAGCAGCACTGATCTCTGAGGATCCTCCCGGTTCTAAAATTTCAATGATCCTGTTAGTATTAATAACCATGATTTGTATGGTCCTACCCTGGCAAAGAACAGAAGAAATATTCAGTAATGCAGTGAATGACAGAGACTATTGACCATGTAGTTTAATTTATTTAAGGCATATACACTGAATTCAGAGGAGAAAATATTGCTCCCCATAATATATTGAACTGTTAGTGTCTTCAGCATAGTAAAAGCTTTCCAGAGGGAAAAATTATCCATCAGTGCAAACTTGACATTTTTCACTTTTTGATCCATAACTGCCATTCCTCCCACATGCTTGTATTTACTGTGAAGGGCCAAATATAGGAATGCTTTGGATGCATATTAAATAGCTACATAAACGCCAAGGTCGTAGTTACAAGAAAGGCTCCGTGGAGGGCCCTGGGAGGCTTGCATTGATCTCTTGTGAACTTCCATTCCCGAATCCTGCTGACAAGGGGAAACAATTGATGTGGACCGTTATTAAGGTTTTAAGTGTTTCTCCATTGTTAAAAGATCTTTTACAAGCCCGGAGTAACTGATAGTGCCCAAGGAATTGGCAAAAGCTTCACTTAGAAATATAGGCTGGCCAGAGAGATAAGTAAAACCCAGAGCGCAGATGTCCTGGGCTGAGTGCCCAGGTGAAGGGCCGGGGTGAGCCCAGTGTGGGGGATGCCCCCTCCTCAGGCCCCAGGCATGGCTCGGAATTACAGAGCCCAGAACAGCCCAGAACAGAAGGCCCAGTCGGGAGCTCTTGCATACCATGAGCTACACTCCTTCCCATCCGCCTCCGGCTTCCTCCAACTCTGTGCATTCTCCATGGCTGCAGGGCGGGCCTGAGGGTGTCCAGGGGAAACTGGGTGCGCGTGAATGATGCAGACCTGTGGATCCAGACTGACTGTCTGGACGGGTCAAGCGCCCCGGATAATTCTGTGCGTGTGCCGCTGACCTGGAGTGGGGAAGACCGTCGATGGCACAATAGTACGGATGGCAGAATCTAGCTTCAGAACCATCTCAAAGGACCGAAGGAGGATGGGTGGGGTCTGAGAGAGGAACCAAATAGGAGATCCAAGTGGTAACACGAACGTTTCCCCGCGCTAGCTCCGCATTTGGTCTTACGCTCGGCCCTTTGCACATTTTAGTTTCTCTCCTCTTTACCGTGACCCCATGAGGGTAGGTTTGTAGGGCCCCGTTTTTATTTTTAATTTCCTCTTTTTTAAAAAAAAAAAAGATTTACTATTTATTTGAGAGCTAGAGTGAGTACGAGCAGAGGGAGAGGGAGAGGCAAACTCCCCGCGGAGCAGGCAGCCTGAGGCGGGGCTCGATCCCAGGACCCGAGGATCATGACCTGAGCTGAAGGCAGACACTTAACCAACTGAGCCACCCAGGAGCTCCTAGATGCCCATTTTTAAGAGGAGGAAACAGAAACCCAGTAGGAGAGAGGAAGGTGCAGACACTTTAGAGTCCCTGATGGAGATTCTAACCCCTGTTCCGCCTCTCAGCGGACAAGTTACTTCATCCTTCAGAAGCAGGAAGAGCTGGGCTTCCCGCTGCCATTCCCGGCTCCGGTTCTGAGTGCTTGGACCTTTGCATTCCTTATCTCATTTCATCCTCGGATGAATCTTACTGACAGTCCTACTGCTCAGAACAATCTCACTGCCGTTCTGTAGGTGAGGAAGTCACCGAGAACTTAAGTAACTTGCCCAAGGTCATGCGGGAAGAGCCGGGCCAGGGTGGAGCCCGGGCAGTGGGATTGCCATGCCCACACTCCGAACATCGGCTTTGCCCTCTCTGCTCCCTGTGCCATGAGAAGAGAATCATATTCTCTGTGAGGGTCAGAGTAGGTGACTGCTGTCCAGTGCCTCGTAGAGTCTCTGGCATGTCACAGGCACTCATACGTGGTGCGAGGCCGGGGCGCCTGGGTGGCTCAGTGGGTTAAGCATCTGACTTCGGCTCAGGTCATGATCTCAGGATGCTGGCTTCGAGCCCCGCATCGGGCACCCTGCTCCATGGGGAATCAGCTTCTCCCTCTCCCCCTGCCTCGCTCCCCCCTCCGATCATGCTCTCTTTATAAATAAATAAAATCGTTAAGAAAAAATGGTGCTAGGCTATTATCCTTCTCCTTCCACCCCTCCCCCTCCTCCCCATTAACACGTCATCGTTAGTTAAATGGCTTGCCGGGTGTCAGACCTCACAACTGACAAAGACCTGGAATTTGGACCTAGGTCCTGTGACTGCAGACCTACAACACTCCCAGACCCCTTCCTAGAGGACAAGACTGAGGATAGATCTTAGGTCCGGATCTCGATACCTAGCCCTGTATTATCCCTCCGGTGCTTCGTGAAGACTCCCACGGGTGGGGCTCACTTTATCACTCCTTCCCCAAACGTTGGCTGAGGTCCTGCTCTGTCTCGGGGGGCCCGGAGAGGAAAAGAATGTAATGCCAACCATGCTTTTTTCCCCCACCAGGTTCGAATGGTGAAAGATGGCGACCCTTCCTGGAAGCCCACGTTCATCGTGAAGCCCGACAGTGGCTGTCAGGGCGATGGCATCTACCTCATTAAAGACCCCAGTGACGTCCGCCTGGCAGGGACCCTACAGAGCCGGCCGGCGGTGGTCCAGGAGTACATCTGCAAACCTCTTCTGATCGACAAGCTCAAGTTTGACATCCGTCTGTATGTCTTACTCAAGTCCTTAGAGCCCCTAGAGATTTATATAGCCAAAGACGGACTCTCTAGATTTTGTACCGAGCCATACCAGGAGCCCAGCCCCAGAAACCTGCACCACACCTTCATGCACCTCACCAACTACTCCCTGAACATCCACAGTGGCAACTTCGTCCATTCGGACAGCACGAGCACGGGCAGCAAGAGGACTTTCTCTAGCATTCTTTGTAGGCTGTCTTCCAAAGGTGTTGACATCAAGAAGGTCTGGTCTGACATCATCT
This sequence comes from Mellivora capensis, assembly GCA_004024625.1. Classification (NCBI taxonomy): domain Eukaryota; kingdom Metazoa; phylum Chordata; class Mammalia; order Carnivora; family Mustelidae; genus Mellivora; species Mellivora capensis. The sequence continues at coordinate 361,107 of PISX010000110.1, read as the reverse complement.
CCCTGGTGATTAAGACTGTCATTGCCCTGACTCCAGAGCTCAAAGTTTTCTACCAGTCGGACATCCCTGCGGGGAGGCCGGGGCCCACGTGCTTCCAGGTAACCATTGCCAGTCCCAGCCCGAGTTCCCCAAACTTCACCGGACCTGTAGAGGGCCCCCTGGCTTCCTGTGGGATGTGGGGTGGGGACAGGGCGGCCAGAGGGGGACCGGGGGGGGGGGGTGGGGGGGGGGAGTTGCGGTGTGGCCTTTGTTGTTAAACCTGGGTCCAGCTTTCTATTTGCTAGTCGTGCGATTTGAGGCAAGTTACTTCCCTTTTCTCACCTGTAAAATGAGATGAAGAGTACCTCCCTGAGAGGATTCTTGTAAGAATTAAATGAAATAACACAAGCACAGTGCTTGCCATTTATTTATTCATCCTCCCAGCGTTTTGTACCACCTGCTTCGTAGGGGGCCAGGCCTTGTCCCAGGTACTGCGGAGATGGTCGGTCATGGCTCCCCCGGCCAAGGCAGGGAGTTTACTAATATGGGAGACAAATCCTTTAAAAGTGCCTCATATTGGGACGCCTGGGTGGCTCAGTTGGTTAAGCGGCTGCCTTCGGCTCAGGTCATGGTCCCAGCATCCTGGGATCGAGTCCCACATCGGGCTCCTTGCTCAGCAGGGAGCCTGCTTCTCCCTCTGCCTCTGCCTGCCACTCTGTCTGCCTGTGCTCGCTCGCTCTCTCTCCCTCTCTCTGACAAATAAATAAATTTAAAA